>JASAMY010001050.1:0-33654 GCA_030248085.1 Paralinhomoeus sp. GSCO2_6 | reverse complement strand
AATAAATAAATAAATAAATAAATAAATAAATAAATAAATAAATAAATAAATAAATAAATAAATAAATAAATAAATAAATAAATAAATAAATAAATAAATAAATAAATAAATAAATAAATAAATAAATAAATAAATAAATAAATAAATAAATAAATAAATAAATAAATAAATTTACATTTTTTTGCATTTCGCATCAGTTACTGGATGGGAGCTTACTTGGTTCAACTGGGCAAATAGTGCCAGTGATGTGTTGAGTGAGTGATTGAAATAATAGTGCCAGTCAATGTGTTCAAGTGAGTGAGTGAGTGAGTGAGTGAGTGAGTGAGTACATTTTTTGCATTTTGCATCAGTTACTGGATGGGAGCTTACTTGGTTTCAACTGGGCAAATAGTGCCAGTTGATGTGTTCAAGTGAGTGATTGAAATAATAGTGCCAGTCAATGTGTTCAAGTGAGCGAGTGAGTGAGTGTGTGTGACTGTGAGCACTTCCAGCTTCTATAATAATTCAGAGTAATTTTTGCGGTTGGATTCACAGCAAATGGACTGGCTACAGGAGCGTCATGGATTCCAGCTTACTTCAAGGCTCGCTTTGCAGCTGGTCTCATCTTCAACATGCTAGCTGCTGAGCCCAAAATTGACAGTGCATCCCCAGCTGGATTAAAGCCTGTTTGTACCAACCTACATTGTACAATTCTCTTTGGCACACACAACCAGTGTGCCTCAATGTTGCAGGACCTCAAGGGCAAAATCAAGTTTGATTCAGTTTTCTTCAACTACCCCTTGAGAAAGGATGTGTCTGTGCTAAAAGGCATGGAGTTTAACATTGGTCAGGGCAAAACGATGGCATTGGTTGGTGGCAGTGGCTGTGGAAAGTCTACTGTTGTTTCCTTGCTGGAGAGATTCTATGATGCTGACAAAGGCAAAATTGTCAGTCATTAAATTTGTCAGGCTATTATTGGCCATAAAATATGTGTTACTTACAGTTTATTCTTTGACTATCAGGGATCCTAGACGCCATGAGCGTGACACTGCTTGGGACGAGAAAAGGGGATGAAGTGTTGTTGTGTTGTTGTCAGTGTTGTTAATTTTCCTCGGCATTTACTATTTTGGGAGAGGGACCGAGCGCCACTGAGTACCAACGCTCAATCGTATTGATTATAGAGCAACAGTTGCTGCCTTGCAGACGCTCGACGCGCTGGACTTGCGCTCCATAAACGTAAAGTTTCTACGCGAGCAAATTTCGCTCGTAAGTCAGGAGCCAACGCTGTTCAATTGTTCCATCAAAGAAAACATCGGCTATGGCCTGGCTACGGATGAAGCCAGTGAGGAGAAGGTGCAACATGCTGCCAAGGACGCGAATATTCACGAGTTCATTACTTCTCTGCCTGAGGCATGTGCTACTGAGCCAAACATGGTGTTTGTGGCATCAAGGATAATGGAAGAGCAATTGCAGGGTTACGAGACGCCGGTGGGCGAGAAGGGCACGCAGCTGTCGGGCGGGCAGAAGCAGCGCATCGCCATCGCGCGCGCCCTCATCCGCCGGCCCAAGATACTCCTGCTCGACGAGGCCACCTCCGCGCTCGACACCGAGAGCGAGAAAGTCGGCATTCCCATCAAAAATGTTCTTGCACGTGCGACCACGTGTAGGAGTGTTGCCGTTTCAGCTGGTGCAGGCTGCGCTGGACCAGGCGCGACAAGGCCGGACGTGCATCATCGTCGCGCACAGACTCTCCACCGTCCAGACGGCGGACGTCATCGCCGTGGTGAAGGGCGGCCGCATCGTGGAGTCGGGCACACATCAGGAGCTGCTCGCGCTCAAAGGACACTACTTCAAGCTCTCGAGACGCCAGCAGTAGTGCGGTCGGCGCTGCTGACATGATTATGACAAGTTGACAAAATAGAGAAGACACGTAAAAGTTATATAATGGTGTAACCTAGTTCACGATTCGAATTGTTCAATGAAGAATCGTGCTGTTGCTTGCTTGATTGAACGACAATCTCGCACAATTTGCGGTTGGATGCAACTCTTTGAAAAGTGGCGAGTGGCGGCTACCTTTGAAAGCTTGCTAGGTATATGTATGGGTAGCCATTATTTCAAGAGTTGGGACTTGGGGCATTTGTTCCCAAATTTGTTTGGTGAATGTAGCGTTGCCAATGCCAGAGATTCTAAAGAAACACAGTAATATTGAACAGCGTTAAACCTGTTTACAATTGTGTTGATTGAACATCCCTAACAGCTGTTACACTTCAGGCAACAGTGATACCTGTACCTAAAGCTCAGTTCTGAGCAGAAATTCAATAATTCATGCAAACTTTCCCACCCTATGGTACCTACCGGTAGTTCGATACAGTTCTAGGTTCGTTGCTTATGGATAATGGAAGCACTTGGCAACTAACTACAGTGTGTTGAGGACAGTTCTAGTGGAAATACCTAAGTGAATGGTTTTTTTTAGGCGACCTTTTGCCGACCTGCCCCGTCTGCTGAATATTTCAAGCCTGTGGTGAGAACGTGTGACTGCTCAACACTGGCAGCGCATACCGTAGGTAGGCTCATTGATTGTGGGTGCCGCTTGCTGGGGACAATGCGTTTAGCTAAATCTGGCGTCTTCCTGACCGTTGCCCTTGTAGCTGGCGCTGTCGTTCTGGCACTCTATGGCAGCATAAAAGTCGAGAGCCGTCTCGCGCTAGTCGGCCGATTGGGAGTGAATTGGCCGTCCGTGGGGCAGGGCTGGCGCGAGCCCCTCCCAGCCGTCGCGCCTTCGGCCAGCACGCGTCAACCTGCGCGCCAGTGGGGCGCTGCGGCCTACGCGGTGTACGGCGCCAACGAGAATCCGACCTACACCTTTCCCCTTCCCATCACCGTGCTGTCGTGGCGGCGGCTGGGCGTCGAGTCCGTGGTGCTGCTCGTCACGGACGGCGACGAGCAACGACCCGCCCACTACTGGAGCGAGCGGAGCGCCGTGGGCCGCGTCGTCGTCGACGCGCTACGGCAAGTCAACGCCTCCGTCGTCTTCCTCCGTCGAGGGCGAAAGTACAACGACTCGGCCAGCGTATCTCAGATGGCCAGACTCGTCGCCGCTTCCCTCACGCACCTCTCCAACATGCCCAACAGGACGACGCTCGTTACCGCCGACTCGGACGTCTGGTCCTTCCAAGTAACCCTTGTGACATCGCTCCGTTCTCGTACAGCTCATCTCGAGTCATTTGCAGCGGAGCGAGCACGTCGCCGAAGACGCCTTGGTGACTCTTTTCAACGCGAGGTGTTGCGGACGTTTGCGGTCGATGGACGGCCGGAGGACGTATCCGCACATTCCCATGAACACCGTCGCCATGCCCAAGTGGGCTTGGCATCAGATGCTGAAACTGGGCCCTGGGTAACTCGCTAGTACACTAGCGACTTGCCGAGCGAGCGTGCGTTCAGCGCGATCTCGTCTGGCGACGACATTCACGACTACGTGGTGGGAGGCGGCTTTGCGACCGCGTCATCGCTGGCACGGAAGGCGGTGCCGGGCAACGAGAAGTGGTACCTCGACCAGCGCGTGCTCAGCGACCGCCTGGACCGCTGGCTCAGGAGCGCCGCCGTTCCTCCTGAGCGCGTGCGCACAGTTGCCCACAAGACGGGCCGGATTGACCGAGCCAGCTGGCCGAGCGTCAACGCGGGCTTCTGGAAGAAGGTGATCGTTGCCGACACTCCACGTGCCGTTGCCGGCTGGCCACGTGTCGATATGGAAGCGTCGATTGAGGCAACGCTGCGGGGTCGCAGCGACGCCCACCTGCCGCACCCGGCCCACAAGAGCTGGCCGTCCGTTCGCCTGCTAGTCAAGCTGATGTTGGGAGAGGAACAAATGGCATGGGCTGACGACTACAAGAGAAGATTTGTAGACGCACTCTCGAAAGAACGAAGGAGGCTCAAGAGTGAGAATCGCGAGTGATGAGTTGCCTAGAAGTGGCCCGAATACAATCCGTTAAGAATATAGGCAGTTAACGCCATGGACGGACACCAAGGACGCTAAGTAAGAGGACAGGGCGCCCATCAGCACTGACCGGCAACAAGCCGCAATTTTCCAGCCAGTGGACATCTATAATATAATGATCTGCTGGTCAAAAACTGGTGTTGTCACGCACTTTTCCTTGGATGCCAACATGACACATGCTTCATGCATTTGTAATGCTAATACAGACGCAATGCATGTTCCCATTCCAAATGACACGCACGCACGCACACGGCTTCCTTACAATGCCCTCGCCAATATTCATTTCGATTTGTCATTTACTGCATCATAAGCGCGAGTTCAGAAAATAACTTACCGGTATACATGTTTCGAAATACTCTTACCGTAAATCCTCCAATACAACCCCCCCCCCTCCAATAGTGCCCCCCTCCAATAGTGCCCCCGGGTACGGCAAGGTTGAAATAATAGAGCCCCCCCCCCCCCTCAATCGGGCCCCCGGGGGTAAGGGGTATGTTGTGCCATGTGCCTTTTATGGGCAAAAATATAGTGGTAGGTACATTTATATCGTGTATACACACTACTACTAACCAATAATAGTACGTTTCAGCAACTATTAGCGGTAAATCAACCATTAAATGTGGCAAAAGTGATCAAAATCACCGAAAAATCGGCAATTTTGACAGCGAAACTAGCATTACCATTCAAAATTTTTAGGTCGAAATAATAGAAGCCCCCCTCCAATTGTGCCCCCCCTGCAATAGTGCCCCCGGGTAAGGAGAGGTTGAAAAAATAGTGCCCCGGGGGCACTATTGGAGCATTTACGGTATGTGTAGAACATGAGAAACCCCTATTCTGATCTTCCTGAAGTCTCCTGATCACATTTTGGCTCCGACGCTGATGGCAGCTTTGGCGCTAGCCGACAAGTCGTCGTTCCCTTCCGCCATGTCGACACCGGCGCAGACATCGCACTCGTCATCGCAGCCGCCGTCTGGGCACTCCGGTTCTGGCTCTGGCTCCTCGCACACATCGCACGGGGGCTCTTCCGGTTCTAAAGTGCGTGTTATTATACTAGAAGACGTATAGGTACAGTGTACAACTACACTAGAATGAAGGTGACAAGTCGGTTGCTACGATAGGAATGGTATGCGCAAAGCTCAACACGTTACGGTTTTCTTTATCTGGGAGATTCTGCTTACAGCAGTACTCAGCATTTCTCTGCATTTTCTGCATGGAAAGAAGTGCCAATAGGTATAGTGAGCGATATGATCTAAACTGCTCTCGGCATCACTAAAATACACAGCCCTCTGTGCACTACTGCAGTTACGAAATGGGTGCTCAAAAGTTGTTTCCCTATGAGATGAAAAGTATTTCTTCTTCTTCTACCGCGATGATTGCTGCAACAAGTACAATGCAGTAGGTATGCTTCTCACCTTTGGGCTCTTTGGGCTCCTTAGGCTCCTTAGGCTCCTTAGGCTCCTTAGGCTCCTTAGGCTCTTCAGGCTCCTTAGGCTCTTTAGGCTCCTTAGGCTCTTTAGGCTCCTTGGGCTCTGAACCGCTCAAGTCCTGTGTATGAATGGGACGCCACAATGCAAACAATCACAATGCACTACATACAATGCAAATGCAAAATGCGAATGCAAAAGCAGATGCAACAGCACAATGCAAACACTAATCAAAAGATTACTGTACAAACCTTCGGTGAAATCGGTTACCTACTGTACACACTATGATTGGCACCCCTATAATTACACTCCCCCCCCCTAGAGCACTTTGAGTTTTTTAGCCCTCCTCTACAGTCTACACCCCTTCTCTAAATGGGTCCCTCACCGTCTAACTGTTTCACGGTAGGAAACTGTTTTCTGTGATACATATATGTAGGTGCGTATGCCTAGGGCAAATGACGCATTGGACTGGCTGCGCCGTAGCCCACGGCATTACACACAGTGCAGACCCACCGCAGCTTCACTAATGGCAGATAAAGAAATTTTAAGTGGCCAAGGACATAACTTTCGAATTTCGAATATTGTGGACGACTAGGCTGGTAATCCAGAGACGTGGGTTTCGTTAATTCCCACTGCGCCATTCACCAATTTTTCCTCAACTTTTCAATAACAATAAAATGTTCAGACTTTCTCACCGCACCTTTCGGCTCCTGTGGTGGACACACGCCGCACGTTTCGGGGCAGAACTGGTACGCCATGTTGGAGATGACTGAAATTTGCATGGTTCAAATTGGGTAACTCTTTTTTGTGAACGGTAATTCAAACCGACTCATCGCTGCCGGGCAGAACGCGCTCATTTTAGTGTGCTTCATCTTGTAGGGCATCGGGTAGGGATATGGCTTGAGCCACTGGGGCGGAAAGTTGACGGCCAAATCCAACTTCCTCTGGGATTTTCTCGACCTCCTGCGCCGCCCTTTCGCGGCAATTCGCTTTCGGTAGGCCTTCAGGCAGCGGTGGCGAATCTGGCGCAAGCGCCGGACGAGCTTCTTCTCGGAAGAGGCTCGCGAGCCCTTCGACGACTCGCGACCGGCCATGGCGGCTCGCTCGAAAGGATTGACGCGTCGGCCACTACGGCGAGTCTTCGTGTGCATCGTATAGCGTTTGACTGCAAGGGTTTGAATTGTGAATGGTTTTTAGGTTTGATTGTTTGGTTGCTCTCAGCAAATTTTTTTTTTTGCGATTTAAAAGCAAATTAAAATGCAGATTGGCCAATCTCTGTAGCGCTAAACCATAGAAATTAGAAATAGGCTACAACAAATTTCAGACAGTATTGCTCAGCTTAGCGATCTGCGAACACCATTTTCGAGAAGGCATGCAGAAGGGAACGTACACGTGCAGTAGGTGACGGAGTAGCGCATGTTCTCCTTGGCACGACGCCGCATGGTAAACGCGCGCGTCGCACGGCGCTGTTTGTGGCGCCTGGCGCACACCCTCTCGTTGATGTGCTTCCCCATGGGGTCGCGCTCCTTCAGCACGAGCGCGTGATGGCGGGCGAAAGACTGAATCAGAGGAAGCGCATGAGCGGTAAGGCGTTGTATCAGCGGACTGGGTTTCAACTCCCATCACTATCACAGAGTTACTAATCCCCTTGGGCATGGAATGAATGCTCTCATGGTTCGGTGTTGGGCGGGGCTTCGGCTCTGCCACGGTGTGTATTTCCCACTGAACAAAGCCGTGGTGATACAGTGTCCCTCGATGTCAGACATTGTCTCTGTCTCCTCGGTGCGTTGGGATCGCGAATGGCGTCAAGACGAGGAATGACACGCACGCACCGGCATTGTCCTCAGTCCTAGCGCGTCCTGAAATTTCTGGTGCTTGGCCAGCGCCTTGTAGAGCCTCAGGTGCTTTCGAGCGCTCGTCGAGTCGCCGAGCGCGTTCAAGCGGCACTTGAGGTCGGGACAACCGGCCGGCACGGCGCAGTGCGCCTTCAGCACGCCGCATACCGAGCCCATGGCGTCCTCGCAGCGCGGAACTGCAAATTCTCATTACTGCAATTCGTGAAAGGTCAGCTACACACATTTTTACGTAGCGTCAGTTACATACGTGTTGCTAACAGCGCTTACACCACAAGCAATCATTCATTCCATTATCAATCTGTTTGTCTTACACGCATGACTCGCAGCGAAGAGCAGCCACAGCCCTCCTAGCAGCGCGCGTATCATCGTCGTCAATCGAGACATTTTCGCAGAGTCGCACGAGTGGTGGTGTCTTGCTACAGTCGATGCGACGGGCCCACTGCGCGCAGCACCTGTAAAAACAATATTCATTCGGCGCGGCAAGAGGATGTGATGGCGTACCGGCAATGGGACGACTGCGTCACAATAGCCGCATATTGTACGGAAGCCCACCGAGCTGTCGGTCCGAATAGTCGGATATTTCTGTCTCTGCCCTGCACTCGCTATCCCTGGAGAACACGGAGCTTTTCTACTGCGTAGCAACTCAGTAGGATACAAGCCGACTTGAGCGGCAAAAATGGATTGTGCCAATTGTACAAAAACATTGTACCTGCGTCACATTTCACGTAGCTTGCGAAAGTTCCTTAACTGATGCGGATTTCAAAACGCAAGAGGGTGTCCGAAGGTCGTCCTTTCTAGCCTCTCCTTTCTCTAGTCTGTTATTGCAGTATTCACGAAGAAATCAAATGGATTGTCGGGGGGAGGGGAGGAATAAACTGAAAGCCGGTCGCGCAGTGACGCGACGACGACTACGATAACGACCGCAGTTCCCAAACGTCATCTCGCAGCTCCGGCCGGTCCACCCGTTTACAATGTGCGCACCTATACATGCAACATGCTACATGCGACAAAAAAAGTTGGGCGCTCAATGTTCATAAACTACATATGACTTGATAGACTTTGATAGACAACCAGACAGTCTTGGAAGAGAATATACAGTAGCAGTAGAGTAGCCTTGTCAGTACTCAAGCGCCCCCCGCCCAACGTTAAGCGCCCCTTCCCCCAACAAATCCTTCCTCGCCCTCTACGGTAGACCCCTTCATCCTTCGGTGTCGACGCAACGGCATAATGTGTTTCCACCTGACCCTTGTTGTAGAATTTCGCAGAGCACTGTGATCGCGAAGAACGCCATTTCTCTAAAATGAAAAAAATTAAAACTTTTCTGGCACCGCATTCGCAAACACAGCGCAGGGCTCAAAGCAGCACCGGGCAGGTTGTTTGCCGTACTTTCTAACCCCTTTGTTGGCTTAGGAGATGGGGCACCACCTGTAAAGCAAATTCACCTGACTAGCAGGAATTAGTCGTCGCGACGCCTCAGCAACGAGAGCGTCACCCCTTGACCATGTGATTTGCATAGCTCAGTGTCCGTACCCTCCACACGCCCGTCGAGACGACGCTCTAGACCACTGAGCTACATGTACATGTACATACTCAATCGCGCTCGGCAAGCGAAGTCACAGAAATCACAGAAATCACCTGAACATTGCGCACAACAACTGCACTGCACAACCACCAAATGTCACTCGCACGCATGTTGTCACATACTGACATGTAGCCCACAAAAACAGCTGCAATTCCTGGAATCGTTGGTTGTTTCTAAGCTGTGCTCAAGTTTCAAGCTTCAAGCTCCTCTTGTCTCGGGCGGAGATCTAAACACAAGCGATCGCTCGTCAGCGAGCGGGCACGGAGGGCTTTCAGTTGGGGCAACGTATGTACCACTCTCACATTTCCGATGGTTCGAGGCTGCGACTTCGACGACGCGGGCACCAGTCCGCACGTGAGCACGCGGAGTATGGGCCGGCGAGTGTCCTCCATCTTCCACAAGAAGATGGCGATGTTGAACAGAGAGTTGAAGCGCGTCAGCATGTAGACGAACTTCAGCGTCTGAAGTATACTCACATCACATTCTCACACACTCTCACGTACACCGTACACGCACGGCCGAAAACGTTCGGCCTTTAGAGTGTGGCTCGTTCATGGAGGGGAATAACTGTAGGAGGTCTAATTTAGAGGGCGTACGGTACACATTGTGTATGTATCTTGTGTATGGGCTGACCGTGGCCGAAATCACGGTGGACGGCGAGAGGACGCGCACGACGAGGACGGACGTCAGTGGCAGCACGTGGAAGAGCGCCGTGAAGAGGGTGATCAGACCCACGACCGCCGTCATCCGACGCAGCGCCCTCTCCTGCTTCTGGCGAGCCTGCAACACTCCCAATCTTGTCCTTGCCTCGCTGACACTTCATGCAGTTAAAAGTATCCGAGCTTTTGAGGAGAGCGCATGGAGATGGAGGCATTACAAAGCGAGCAATTTCGAATAGGTTGACCCTTCGAACGTGAGAAGCAATTAGAGGAAGAGAATAGGTATAGTATGTACCCATGCAAGTACATAGGTACCTACATGTACCTGCTCTTAGTGCGAGGTACAATGCATGAGCATGACGGCCCACCAACCGATGTTCCCATGTGAGGCATGTTCTTGACGGAGCGCTCGTATTTGACTCGCGTGTAGAGGTAGAGCGCCACGGATCCAGCGCCCCCCACCATGTTCACAGTGTCAGTGTAGATGTGCAGCCTCAACAAACTAATGTATACAGTGTATACTCTTGGAGGATTCTGACGTTCTCAACGCCTTGCTTGCACGTTGTTCACTGTTTGTTTTCGCTACACGTGGATGGGCGAACTTGAACTGGCATGTGTTGTGCACACCGCACACATTCATCTGTTATGGGGAGATAGAACCGACCAGGCGGGAAACACGAAGGGGTAGCCGCAGGCGCGAATCCTCGCCCGGTGTGTGAAGAGTGTGAGCAGCACCAACGAAGGGCAAGCCAGCACGCCGTACAGAACCAACGCCCCCAGCACGCGGAGCGCGTACTGAAGAGACCGTCTCGGGCTGACCACCGTGCACACTGTGCCTACCTGGAACATATGTACCTATACACCTAAGAAACACACCTTGGTGGTAAGCTTGAGATACGTCAAGCTCTGCGTCACCGCCAGCCAGCGATCGAAGCTGATCGACAGGAGAGCGAAGCCCGTGATTTGCTTGCTGATCATGAACAGCAGCAAGCTGGGTGAAGTCATGAGGCAGCTGACTGGCGATAGAGGGCTGGTCATCAAGACCCTCCTCAGTAGTCCAAGATCGCTGCAGCTGGTGGCGGTCACCAACGGGCCAGCAGTGGAATGACCTTTAACCAGGGAGACTCACGTGAGCAGTCCACTTCCATAGGCGAAGGTCGCGGACACGCCCGAGAGCGCGTCGGCCAGTACGACTTGCTGGAGGACGAGCACGGCCTTGTTCGTCCGCAGCGCCCGGTGGCTCGCGACCGCCAGCAGCACCACGGCGTTTGAGCCGAGCATCAGGACGCCCTGCAGGGCGCTGGAGGCCCTCACGAAGGACACGGCCCCCACCGAGGCGGTCGTGCCGTTCATTCTGCCGGCGCTCTGCCACTCTCCTGAAGGATGCGAGTGCACGTTCGTCGGCAAAGCGGCTGCTTCGCCCCTGACTCTGCAGCTGCGCGGTTAGACGCGAGCCTCGAGGCAATCTGCCTAGAAGACACGGCAGCCTAATTGGATGGTGGCAGGTTGTGGTGATTGAAAAACGGACCTCGAGGTCATACTGGTGGGTCTGTAGGGTCCAGCTCCTCACGTATGCAGCATGGTCTGCCCTGGAATTGCACTGATTGGCGACCCCCGGGCTATGGCAAAGCAGCAGTTCTTTCGAGTTGCTTCTAACAGGTACCGTATTTCATTTGTTGAGACTACGGTAATCTCTAGGTTTTGCTAACGCACCGCAAATTACCCACCCCCTAGACGTAAGTACCGGTACGCCACCAATCAGCACCAACTTCTATCTACGTCAAATAACACCCTTTCGGCGGGAAAACCGATCTGGAAGGGGAAGGGGACGAGTCTGGAAGGCGGACAGAACTTTGCGTAATTATTTGGGTGCGCTATCGTGTATGCCCTCCTCCTTTTCGCCCCACAAAAGATATTACTCTTCCTCTGCCTCTTTGGCCCCTTCGGCACGCCAGACGTCCGCGAACGGCGACGCCATGGCCGCGCTAGAGGCGTTCTTCGACACGCAGACGCGTCTGTCTACTCACTCTCTCAATCGCGCGCGCTGCTGACCAATTTTCGGCGTCTTTTGTAAGTGATGCACGAGACGCTAGAGGGCGACAGAGCCGAGAAGTCGCCGCTGACGGTCGAGCGAGCCAAGAGCCTCATCGCCGACGCCTATACCGCTCGGCCGCCGAGCACAACACCGGTGCGTTTCTTTGTCGCAGTGATTGTCGAGTCGAATCTTGCTCGCGAAGTTTTCACAAAAAAAGGTGGATGATGCAAATCGAACAGACCCGGCTGGCCGTAGATCGGCGGTCGACTTCAACAAGCTGCTTGAGGCGGTCTCCACTGGCAACTTTGTGCGGCACGCACAAGCCGACAAAAACCAGAAGGGAGAATGCTGTCTGCTCGTCTTCTTCGGTTGTTTGCCAGTGTTTTTCTGTCAATCACGTACACGACCCGCAGCCCTCCTTTTTTCCTTATGCGTGTTATTGCGTAATTGATGGGCCAATCCCCCTCCACCCACCGCACGGCCAAATGGGTAGTGTATCCCTGCCCTGGATTGGAGCATGACACACATTGTGGTGTGCTGTTTAGCGGACGAGAACATGCTGAGCAGCTTCAAGCGCATCTGCGTGGTTGGCGACAACAGCATGGAACAGGTGGACGCCAAGAAGGACAAGAGGCCGCGGTCCATCGACCTGACCTGCAAGGTTGTCGGGCCGGACATCGGCCTCATCGGCTGCTGAACCCAGCACCCACACCCAATGGTTATCAACAACCGCTTCCCCGCTAGAACTTTTCAGTGAGCGTACCTCGCGAAACACTGTTTTGCTGCTCCGTTCAGCTGCGGTTGCCGACATCGACAGCCGCGCCCGAAGACCTCGTGCTGGTCCACTGGGAGCGGTACGCCTATTGGCAGCAGAATGGGCCATGCGCTACTCGACGGCCATGCGAGACATGGTCATCCGCTGTAGATATGTCATTCATGTCATGTCATCCGCTGTGTCATTCTTGTCTCGCTAGTTGTGTTTCCACAACAAATTGCTCGACGTCTCCAACACTAAGGCAAGTTGTTGTTGCTAGCCACCGCGAGAAACTGGCTCGCGCCTTTGATGTGTATTTGGAGGCTTTAAAATGTAAGTTGCGCGAAGTGGCTGTGAAGCGATTATTAATTCGTTTGTTACATTGTTGTTCGTCTGCTAAATCCTGTCCGAATCTCGTGTCACACAAGCCGTCGCGCACCACCGCTTCCGCCACCTCAATTCGCATGGAATTCTAATATTCTGTAGTTTTTGTGTTTGATAGTTTAGAACTAATAACTTTCGGGAGGCGACAACTGAGAGAACAAAAAGCACTAATAACTTTTGAGAGGCGACAAGGGAGACAATAAAAAGGCGTAGATTATAACGCACCCAAATAATTATTTTGTCCCCTTCCAGACTCGTCCCCTTCCCCTTCCAGATCGGTTTTCCCTTTTCGGCGGGCCGGAACGCAAAACGCTCCTGGGGGAAGCACGTTGAGACCATGGTGGAGGCACGCACCGAAATATTTCTTACCGTAAATCCTCCAATTGTGCCCCGGGGCGCTATTTTTTTCAACCTCTCCTTACCCGGGGCCACTATTGGAGGGGGGCTTCTATTGCTTCAACCTAACCATTTTGAATGGAAATGCTAGTTTCGCTGGCAAAATTGCCGATTTTTCGGTGATTTTGATCACTTTTGCCACATTTATCGTTGATTTACCGCTTGCGTGCTTGCGTGCGTGTATGTATGTGTGTGTGTGTGTGTGTGTGTGTGTGTGTGTGTGTGTGTGTGTGTGTGTGTGTGTTGTGTTGTGTGTGTGTGTGTGTGTGTGTGTGTGTGTGTGTGTGTGTGTGTGTGTGTGTGTGTGTGTGTGTGTGTGTGTGTGTGTGTGTGTGTGTGTGTGTGTGTGTGTGTGTGTGTGTGTGTGTGTGTGTGTGTGTGTGTGTGTGTGTGTGTGTGTGTGTGTGTGTGTGTGTGTGTGTGTGGCTAAGGGCTAATCAAATTCACATAGAATTATATTTCGGTGCGCATCTGCCGCGGCCGGCGCAAATGTCTCCCTCCAGGAGCATTTAGTGTTCCCACCGGTCAAATTAGCGTAAGTCACCTAAACAAAGCGCGATTCTAATAAAATTTGGAGAGGATGTACAGATTGAATAGGAATATAGACACACCAAGTTTCAAATAAATAGCTCAATGGACGCCACAGGTAAACGAAGAATTCAAAGGGGTATACTTTTTTGGACAACCCTGTATTTCAATTAAACTTTTAAATTCCGGCTGCTGCCTGTGTGCATCTTAAGGCATTTTAATGGTAAATTTTGCTGCAAAATTGCGCAAAAATCTGACGAAATTAATAGTGCCCCCTCTTGAGAGAGATTGAAACAATAGTGCCCTTGGGCCCTATTGGAGGATTTACGGTATACATATGCCCACACCCCTAGACCTCACCCCCTACAAACTTCCTCTGCAAACTTGACGCAAACTTCACGAAGGTATATTTGGAACGTAACTTGGTCTCTGTAACTAGGTTCGTTCTTGCCATGCAAATCAACTAGGTAACATGGAGACTGGCAAATACGAGGCGGCCTCAATTACCATAAGTGGCAACAGAGGTTGCGCCAATCTCATATTGCTCATTCGTACATATTTCGTAGAGAGGCATTGATGGATTTGACTTCATCGTCCAGTCCATTCAATTCTGCCATTGAGGTCAAAATGAGTAAAATAGCGAGGTGGGCATACACAGTTGGCTTTGAAAATTCATCATTTACACCTAGGTTCCTGGGGTCGCTCATAACAACCGCAATAGCGTATTTTGCGTTTGAACAGCAGTGTTTTCGAGAGGAGCTTTGTATTGCGCACTCTGGATATAACGTTTCCGCGCTGCCTAGGCCTACAGTTTGCTGTGTCTGCTATTGCTCTCTGCGTTACTCTGCACACAGCCGCCAGCTTTCCCTAAGCCAGGAATCATGAACCTGCGGATATTGGTTCTATTGAGAGCTCTGAGTGTCTTGGAAGGGCTTGCAGAAGGCCACCTCTACCAGTGGCACACTGGGGAAGAAAACGCTGCAGCGCTGAAGAGGCTCCTCGATACAGGAAAGGTATGTAACATTTGCGCCGCCCTGGAAGCCGGCATCATTGCCCATTATTTTGTCACCGTGAACCTGTAATTGGCCAAGCCTAATTGCCCCCACCCCCTCTCCCTAAATGAGCCACCGTCTAATGGCCAATTTTGTTTCAGTTTTGTGCACGTGTATTTGTGTGCTTGTATGGGTACGTTGGGAGAGGTGAGAGGCTGTGGTGAGACGGTGCGCATTGCGCAAGCGTGTACATAGTGCATAGTAGGGATGAGCACGGGCCTGCACATCTCGGCCCGGCCCGGCCCGCCAGATAGTCCGGCCCGTCCCGGCCCGGCCCGCACCCTCAAAATCCAGGCCCGGCCCGGCCCGGCCCGTCCAACTGCTCAATATCGCAGGCCCGGCCCGGCCCGGCCCGCAACACGAAATAAGTACAGTCACTACAGTGTACAATTTACTGAAATACCGTATGCCAATTAGCGTGATTTACTTAACGGAATGGCGCATCCACCTCTCAGAATCGCAGTTCACAACCATTTTACGGCCTTTGCACCATTTGAGCGTGAAAGACGCGCGTCATAGAATACAAAGTTGCTAATACGGTGCAGAATAGTCGCAGATACTTACAATGCATTACATAGGTAGCTATCTACGTTGGCCAGCCAAGAACGTCCGGCCCGGCCCGGCCCGGCCCGCACCCTCAAAACGCAGGCCCGGCCCGGCCCGGCCCGCAAAACGGGCCTGGAATTTCGGCCCGGCCCGGCCCACGGGCCGGGCCGGGCCGGGCCGGGCCGGGCCGGCCCGGCCCATGCTCATCCCTAGTGCATAGTACACGCAAAAACCCCTCCACGCGTTCCGGGCCAACAAAGCCCCCCCCCACCCTCCCTCCAGCACATCGAGCCTTCAGTTTACAAGCCCCCCTTAAGAATTAACCCACTCACATTTAGCCCCCCCCCCCCGTACGGCACATTTAGCCACCACGGTGTTTAATTATAGGGTTTACGGTAGGCATACGTACCTGTACAAGGTACACTAGTTGCACTGCGACACACCTGCAAATCCTCCAATGGAATCCGACATTAGAAGTGTTGAGCACTTCAGCGAAATTGAGTGCAGTGTGCAATTTTTCTTTAGCTACCCGAGGGTGTTGAGCTGATTGCGCCAGTCACCTACCTTCAACAGCAAGGCATCGGTTCGGAAGGTCATTTTACGCTCGCTCAGTCCGATCAGGCAAAATCCGTGCGAATCTCAGCCGTACAACTCCGACAGATGCTGAAGCCGGTAATTGTTGTGTGGTGTGGTCGTATGTGTCCATCGTTAATAAATGGCAATCGTATGTACCGTAGTGCCCCCTCAAATAGTGCCCCCTCTCCAATAGTGGGCCTCTTCCAATAGTGTAGAGAGGTTGAAACCGTAATGCCCCGGGGCGCTGTTGGATTACCTTATGTGGGTACAGGTATACGTGCGGCGGTGTCGTGCGCTCCTCTTTACATTCAAATCAAATTCCGAGTTGGGGGTGTCAGTGTGGGGTGGACACATACTGGACTTCGCAGTTAACTTCCTTAAAACAAAAAGAAAAATGTACTTTTGAAATTCTAGGGAACCATCAATGGCTTGGCGATGAAGTGGGTGCAATTCTACGTAACAAGTGGTGTTGGACTTTTCCGAGCGGCTTTTCCGAGATACCCTCTCATGCATAATCCACACATGATTCCCGTGTGCCTACATGACCCGGTGCGAATTAACCTTGCGCCATTTATCGCATCGTATCGTAACGTATCGTATGATTCGTATCATGTACACATACCTATATCATGTATCGTCACACATGCACGTGTCAACTTTTGGGTCAACTATCAGTTACAATGTACTACTCGCCAACCAACATTTTGCTGCAGACCAGTGGCAGATTAGATTACTGCGTGTTGCACAAATCGTGTTTGCGAATCCTTGTCTGTTCTTGCACAGTTCTGAGCAAAATGTTGGAAATTTGAGCGAAAGTTGGTCCGAAAAAGTTGCAGTAAATGGTAGTGCCCATTTGCTGCCTTACACGCTACCTACCTACAAGCAAGCAAACTATTATTTTGTGTTATGTATGTAACCGTCCTCGCCCGAGTTCCGTCCACGGCCGAGTACTCGGGCGTGGACGGGACGGTCCGAAATAAGCCCCGCCCGAGTACTCGGCCGTGGACGGTTGGAAGCAGCGCAGCCCGAGTACTCGGGCGTGGACGGCCCAAAGAAGCAAAGTTCGATTAAGGGGGGGGGGGGGAGGGGGCGTTGTTATCTGATCGTCCGCCGCTCAGGTTGGCGTGGGCCAAAAGCGCATCTCCCACTTGTACAATGTACAATGTTCTGTATTTATCGTTGGTAAAGTACAATACAGTACAATAAAGCGCAACACAGGCACGATCATTTGGGGACCAACCAGAACAACATTTAGGGACGGAACACTCCTCAAAATCAGCAAATCACGCCAAGAACCGAAACTATCAAATTCCAAAACATTTACACAATTTACACACACAACAAAAACAATTTACACATTACTTACTGCGGCACGCTTTCGACGAATGGCACTTACTGTTGCAGAGTCGTCCAGAGCGCTTGCACTTGCACATATTAGTTGAACAGTTTTTTGCAATCGCACTTGACGAAGCCTTGCCGAGTACCAATGGAGGCTTTGGTGGCAGCCTCACGTAGGCTGATGGGCTTACCACGAGGCACTTCTTCCAGGGACATGAAGCTGTTGTCCGTGTGCAGGAACTCGGAGAGGACGTACATCTGCTTGGTACATTCGAAGCGCAGCTTGCTGCGTGCCAGCATCGCCTACGCCTGCGCGTCCTGGCTTGCCTTCGCCCCTTGTCGCTCGCCCGCCACAGAACGCGCAGACCACAGAACGCCTCGCCGCAGGGCAGGACCATGTGCGTCGCGACGCCGCATCTACTGCACAGCTGCGTGGTGGCCGAGCGGCAGTAGTGGCAGACAGCGGTGCGCTACGCCGACGCCGCCTCGGCGTCCAGTTCAGACGGCTGGCCTTCCGCCGAGAGGCTGACGTCAGCCTCTTGCAGAGCTTGCTCAAGGTCCTCCTCTGACTCTTTGGGATGCTGGGAGACAGTTACAGACGCGTGTCACTGTCCACAGGTGGCCGACTGTACATTGTACAAGTGGAAGATGCGGCCCACGCCGACCTGAGCCGCGGACGGTCAGCTAACAACGCGCCCCTCCTCCCCCCCCCCCTTAATCGAGCTTCGCTTCTTTGGGCCGTCCACGCCCGAGTACTCGGGCGGCGCTGCTTCAAACCGTCCACGGCCGAGTACTCGGGCGGCGCTGCTTCAAACCGTCCACGGCCGAGTACTCGGGCGGCGCTGCTTCAAACCGTCCACGGCCGAGTACTCGGGCGGCGCTTATTTCGGACCGTCCACGGCCGAGTACTCGGGCGGGGACGGGGTGGCTGCGTCCGCGCCCGCGGACTCGGCCGTGGACGGAACTCGGGCGTGGACGGTAACATGTACATGGAAGGTGGCTCTTAAGCAAGTAAGAGTTCTCAGACGAAGCATGTATTTGGTTGGCCAAATACCGGTGTTCTTTTTGATTTCAGTTTGGCAAAGCTTGTTTTCTCGAAGCCAACAACCAGATCCGTTGGACAGTAATGGATGGTACATTCAAGCCGATTCCAAAAATCGCAAACATGCACAAACTGGTGTGTGTGTCGCGTGCGTGCGTGCGTGCGTGCGTGCGTCCGTGCGTGCGTCCGTGCGTGCGTGCGTGCGTGCGTGCGTGCGTGCGTTCGTGCGTGTGTGCGTGGGCGGGGTTGGTGGTAGCGCTACTGAGCGCGCGAATGCCAGCAGTATTGATCTACTAGCTGAACATATGGAAACAAAGTGTTCCCGAGAATGCTATGATCGTGCTCAATTTTTCCTCTGCAAAAATAAGCACAGCGTAGACAACATTAAGCAATGGAGTGACACCTTGGAAAAGAGTGCCAAGGCACGACTGGAGAACTGCGACACATTTGACAAGGTGCCACTAGATGGAGAAGTTGTCATCAAAGTCCAGTCCAGTGCCTCTTCTGCCTTGTATGCAATTAATTGACACCATTACAGTGACCAATAATTGAGTGCAATTTCACTTATTAGAAATAATCTACTGCATAGGTACTTGTAATTGCAGTTGCCATCTGCACACCTATCATGCGTGTTTGAACACCTTAAAATTATCGGCTATAAACACCGTCTCCCTTTTGTACTCGCCACTCTTATATAGCCTACACGTTTGGGTTGATAATACACCTCCCTGCATTTAGCGCTTCCCTTTAATAGTGTAGCTTCTAATACTGGCTGTTTTGAACAGTGACACCACTACTGTGAATCCTCCATTAGTGCCCCCTGGCACTATACTTTTAACCTCTCTTTACCCGGGGGGAGTACATTGAGGCGTGCATATTTCAGCATTTGAACTTCAGAAAACCTTTGAACGGTCTTTTCGGCCAAGTTTTGCGACATGCGGACACATGGAGTCTAAAGGACGTCGCGGCAAACGAGCCCATGATCATTCAGGTGGTCAAATGGTAGTGGGTATTGTTGTGTATTGGTCTCTCCTATTTTACTTCAATACACTATATTTTTCATGTAAGCACGACGGTGCTATTTCACAGGTGAGTTGTCGCGCTTGGTATGTGTCTCATGCACCACATCACCCCCCTCTCTTTCTTCAGCGTTGTCGTCGCGGGGGATGTCGTTCATGGGTCGTCGTCGTCGGAAGGAGGCTCCTTGTTCTCCTTGGGCCCGGCGCGGCACAGCTTGGCGAAGTGGCCCGTGCGGTCGCAGTTGTAGCAGCTGCTCCCTCTTGCCGGACAGCGGCCGCTCTTCCCGTGTTGCAGGCGTCCGCATCTGGGCCACTCTTGCTGCGGCTCTTCTTTGGTGGTCGGCCGGCCGCTGGCGTTCTTCAGGGACCCCTGCTTGACTCGTCCGACGGTGACGACGGCGCTCTTCTGCAGCTGCTCAGCGCTGGCTGCTGACAGCTCGTCGGTTTCCAGAATCTGGATGTACCGGTCCAGATTCACAGGCGTTGTGCTCAGCAGCGTCTTCTGGCTCTCCTGGTTTCGGCAATTCTGCGCCAGGACGTACGCCAGGTCTCTGTCGGCATTGAAGTCGGTGTAGTCGCAGTCGCACTGCAGCGCTCGCAGTCGAGAGACGAACTCGGACACCGTTTCATCGCTCTCCTGTCGGCACGAGCGGAACTTGTGGAAGGATAGCGCCGGCAGCGTCTTCTCGCCGAGGCAGTCGGTTACCGCCTTGACGAACGCCTTGTGCGCCAGCGAGTCCATCGACTTCGCTCTGGGGTCGGTCTCGAATCGACGCGTGCCCTCGGCTCCCAGGTAGCTGTAGAGCATTCGATTCTTCTGGCCCGCTGTCAACTGGTTGCCCTGATCTCTGTCGGCGTCGATCAGTTCCAGCATCGTCTGGAATCTGACGATCCACGAAGAGAACTTCCCGGGGCGCTCGCCTGCGTGGTCCCAGAAGAGATTCAACTGCGCAAGCGGGACTCCTTTTCCCGGCATGTCGTCGTCAGTTCTGGGCCGCTTTCGTCCTCGGCTTTGACCTGGTCGCACGCTGGAGGAGCAGAGGGCGACGACTTTCTCTCGTCGTGGTAGCGCTTCGTCCGCGGGCGGCTCCTTGTCGAGCGCTGCTTCTCGTAGGCTCCGGCAGCTGCTACTCTCTGCTTGCCGTCTCCGCTGCGAGAGGACGACCTAGGCGACTCCTTGACAGGCGGCTGTCGATCCCCTTGTCGGCGACGTCCGCTTGCTTTGCCGACGGCGCGCTTCCTCAGCCGAAGATCTTCTCGGCGCGGCAGGTTCCAAGTGGCTCGCTTCGCCACTGTTGTGTATTGGTCTCTCCTATTTTACTTCAATACACTATATTTTTCATGTAAGCACGACGGTGCTATTTCACAGGTGAGTTGTCGCGCTTGGTATGTGTCTCATGCACCACAGGTATCGTTGGCACCTGATTAACATTGACCTTTCGTTATTGATTTGATATTTTTTGGTTCTTCTTTGGTCATCTTTTCATCATGGCGTTCTTATTCATGCTTGATCCAAACGTGATTACAATAGTTCATTAAATGAAACACTATGTACCTATACCACGTACGTATACAAATCAATACTCGGCCATCATATTGTGTCCGTCTTCTTCTTTACATGACTCATCAGTACGTTTCATTACATCAAATAAATTAATTAGTACAAATAGATCGATCTGATAGGAGATCATCTTTAGTAATTCATGTAGCTGTCAGCAGACTTCCGCAAACCATAGTGTATGCAGTTGGTTGGACCATTGTCAAAGACTTATTCCATGCCAAATGCATCAATATTCCGTAAACCCTATAATTAGCCCCCCCTATAATTACCCCCCCCCCCCCTATAATAATACACCCTCCCAAGACCACTTTGAGTTAGTAAGCCCCCCCCCCCCCTATAATTACGCCCCCTCCCTAAATGAACCATCGTCTAAAAGGCACATGTTTCCATGTCTGGGTGTATGTATGGTCGCGTATGTTTATGTACAGGGTGTATCAAAACTATATGCACCCCCTCTAGGGAAATACTGGTTGGACGGATTTAGCTGAAATTCAACATAGAGGTAGGCCCAACAAAAATACATGACCAAATTAAATTTCATAAAAAACGAAAAACCGAGCGTCGAGATATGAGCAATCATCCAAGGTACAGTAAAGTTTTGCCGTAAAGCATTACTGCGTGTGTTATTGCAACAATTTCTTGTTAAATGACAAACAACTGTTTTAAATGAGTGTCGAGGGCCATGTCGCGCTTACGAAAGGTCAACGACACTGCCCAAGTGCGTCTCGTCGATGAAGCGGGTGCAGTGACTTTTCGAACGACACGCGACGCAGGTGCACAGTTCATCACCTGAAAATGGGTGGCTCAGAAGCTGAAGCGATCGGAACGATGGGTCACCGAGCACTGGGACAGAGAGCTGCATGACATGGCCATCACTGACCGATCCGACGTCGGGCGACCACTGCTGATTCGTCAAGAAACGGGTGAAGTGGTGACAGCACGTCAAAACCTTTACTGACAAGATTTTTTCACTGTACCATGGATGATTGCTCATATCTCGACGCTTGGTTGTTTGTTTTTTATGAAATTTAATTTGGTCATGTATTTTTGTTGGGCCTACATCTATGTTGAATTTCAGCTAAATCCGTCCAACCAGTATTTCCCTAGAGGGGGTGCATATAGTTTTGATACACCCTGTATGTACACGTATATGTGCATGTGAGACTGTGTGAGAGTGTGTTAGAGTGTACCAACGTGTGTGCACAGCGCCTTTTTCCCTTAAAAATCGCCTCCACGCGCCTTTTTGCCCACACATCTTCCCACTCATCGACACTTCCAGTTTATAAGCCCCCCCCCCCTATAACTTAGCCCCCCCCCCCCTATAATTATACACCCTCCTAGCGCTCCAACGAAAAAAATTAGCCCCCGGGGGGCTAATTATAGGGTTTACGGTATGTTTAGATTTCCCAGCCAGGCAACCATGAAGTTGGCTGCGCGTACAAGTGTGGAGTCGTGCTCTGCAAATATGGACCATGCGGGGTACGTTTCATTG
This sequence comes from Paralinhomoeus sp. GSCO2_6, assembly GCA_030248085.1. NCBI lineage: Eukaryota > Metazoa > Nematoda > Chromadorea > Monhysterida > Linhomoeidae > Paralinhomoeus > Paralinhomoeus sp. GSCO2_6. Next base: position 11,440 of record JASAMY010001050.1, on the reverse strand, counting down.
TCTGAACTCTTTTCTGAAACGTGAAACATGAACTGTGGACTGGTCTCTGCTTGTTCTTCATTAAATGCGTCACGATGTAGCGGTTGTGAACTCCAGGCAAGTTTAGAAAAAGAACAGAAAGAACAGGTTTGAATATGTATATATTCATCAAAAGTGCACAATCCAACAATTTTTTTCACAACATAATGGTACGCACTCAAATTGCCGACATGGGTACCGACCGTACATGTACATCGGCTCGGCACATTGTATCAGACAGTTTGTACAAATTCACTACGTGACATTCCAAATACCTAGGCAGCCTTCTCCAGTAGTGGTCCACGTTGCAGTGGTTGTTCATTGAGCTTTTGAGCACTTCACACACTTTGTTGTCTTTTGGCACTCAATGCATTCGCGGCAATTCAGAGTCATGGAAAGGTCAAATGGGGCTGGCCAGGCACGGAGTGCGAAGCTGGCAAACGAGAGCGAGATACGAACTTCTGCCTTAAGCCATCCCAGTCTCAGTGCTAAGTTGGAAGATCAATAGAAAAACGCAAAGAGTTCAAGCTGACAATTCAGGAATACCATAGAGAAGAAGAGCAAGTTGATTGATGTTCAGGGCGCTATGTGGTGTGGGCGTTTGCTCCTTTATTTCTGTATTTGAAGACGACGACTGAAGAATAAATGGTCCTTGCATGGAGAGGCGTAAAAGGAAGTTTCGTGGACGTTGCAGTTGAACTTGCATTGCTTCATTGGTAGGCCACGATGCGCCATCATTTTATGGTGGTGTACGCGTGACCGTACCTACACCCCGACTATTGTCTGCGACACGACCTATGCGCGCAATAACACGCCCGTCGACCCGCCCAGCGCTCCTGGCCTCCTTAGGCCACCAGTCTAATATCAGTCAGACGGAGTCACATCAGTAGGGCAACAACCAGTCGCAACAGAGGTTCACATTCAGTCAGACGCCTGACCCCTAATTGTTTGGATTTAGCCGCGATAACGCGGTGATTGTTTGGATTTAGCTTTGAATTCATTTCGGACCGTAGAGTGCGCCGTAGCTCTATCAGAGTACCGTAGTGCGGTAATGAACTGCACTTCTCCAATAGCGAACTGTAATCGGGAATACTCGTTCCATGTGCACCATGTGCACCACACCATGTACACGGACCTTCATTATTTCGGTGCGACATATTTTTCTCTTGCCTCTCCGTTCGTCTTGCAACTTGATTCTACAACGGCGAGAACACGGTAGCCACCTAAGCCTAAGCAAGGGCAGCGGCATGGCCTAGTGGTAAAAAACGGGCCTCTTGCGCGCAAGGTCCTGGGTTCGATTCTTAATGGCGCCACTAGATCGAGGACTTGCCCTTCCATGGATTTTCTCGTGCCATCGCTGCCATAGATTACAGATGGCGTTCTTCCAAATGTCTTAGGCTAATGCGGCTCTAGTCGTAGAACGTATCGCTAATTCGCTTCCGCTAATTCCGCTAATCTGTAGACGGGAAGGCGTCCGGGAGATGGGTAGGCTATATGGGTCATTGACGGCCTCCTAGCGTCGCCCCAAATCCAACAACAACAAGCCTAAGCAAAAATTTAATATAAACAAATTTAAATATCGTATCTAAAAGCCTTCAACCTGGTGGCAAGGGAAAAACTGTCGCAGCGAAATAACGAAGGTCCGTACACTTGGTGCACATGGAACGAGTATTCCCCTGTTACCGCCGTGTCAGGAACTTGATTCCCCCCCTTACCTTTTTGAGCGTTGAGAAACAGTTGCAGAACGTGCGCAGACGGTACATTGTTTTTTTTTCAATATCCACAGGAAAGGAGAGGCACCGAGTGTCCACAAAGGATAATAGAACAGAATCACAGGTTTACGGCAATGGGAAGACAATCACACGTTTACTTCTCCCTCGTCCTCCTCTTCGCCAAAAAGGTGGGAAGCGCGTCGGCAAAACTTGAGCAGCGTTTGACGACGCTGTGCAGCTGTCAGTGGGTGACCGATGTCGTGCACGAGATTATTTTTCGCCACTACGAGGCTGGCGTCCAGGTCAACGTAGGCGCGGCGCCGCTGCTTAGGCCGCCGGCCGGCGTCCAGCTGGGTCAGACGAAAGACCGACTCGTCGTGGCGCTCCTGGAGCCATGGCAGGAATGTCCTAAAACTCATTGATGTTTTAGCACACTCGGATTATTGCACTGTAAAGTAAAGATTCCGCACCTCATGGGCGGATGGGTCCCGCCTGCGAACGACCACTTGTTCGCGCAGTGGAAGCCTTATGCTGCATTCGTAGTCCTTGCAATGTCGGAATTGAAATGGTTCCACAGACGGATGTAGCCGAGTCCGTCCCCCGTCGCCGTCCACGCTCGTTCTGTCATCCACGTGTTCCTGACGTAGTTTCGCATCCTCTGCAGCTGGTCCTCGTACTGTGCCACGTTCGCATTGTCCTCCAGGTAGTTCCAAAATACCGGAACTAAGTGGGCGGGAAGTAGAGGCATCCCCTGGATTGCCCTCGCCCACTGAACGACGCCACCGATGCTCTCTCAAGGCGGGCAATAATTTCTTGTCGGACAAATTGCGCTTACCGCATCATTTGGCAAAAGCTAAACCATTGTACAATTGTACCATTGTACAGACCCATTTTCTTAGGCTTGCGCCTCGCTTAGGCTTAGGCTTTGCTTAGGCTTAGGCTCATGCATTGCTTAGGCTTAGGCTTGGGCATTTCTTTGGCTTATGGACAACGGTACAATGGTTTGCTAACACTACAGCTGCCCAAAAGGTAAGATTTTCGTAGTTTTAGGCTTTGCTTAGGCTTAGGCTTAGGCTTTTACTTAGGCTTTTGCCTAGGCTTAGGCTTAGGCTTTGGCTTAGGCCTACGCTATTAAGCTTAGGCTTAGGTCCGTACAATGGTACAATGGTTTAGCTTTTCCCCATGATTTATTGGGAAAACCTCATGGGCAGCGGCGGCAGCGGCGGCAGACCCTCTTTGGGGGCGCAAACGGCGGAGGTGCACACCGAAATGATTTGGATGGATTCTTTGATTTGGATCGGGCTTTGCTAAGGCTTTGTCTTAGGCTTAGGCATTGGCTTAACTAAGGCTTAGGCTTAGGCTTAGGCTTAGGCAGTGGCATTGGCATGCATGCACCAGCATGTGCTCACGCACTCACGCGCGCGTGCGTGCGTGCGTGCGTGCGTGCGTGCGTGCGTGCGTGCGTGCGTGCGTGCGTGCGTGCGTGCGTGCGTGTGTGTGTGTGCGTGCATGCGTGCGTGCGTGCGTGCGTGCGTGCCGGTGCGTGCTTGCGCGTGTCCGTGTGTGCACGCGTACTCGTGCGTGCCTGTGTGCGCGCGCGGGTGCGTGCGTGCGTGAGTACCTGCCGGTGCGTGCGTGCCAAAGCCTAAGCGAAAGCCTAAGCCTAAGACTAAGCCTAATCCTAAGCCTAATCAATGCATAAGCCTAAGCCGATGCGAAGCATAAGCCTAAGCAAGGCCTAATCCTAAGCCTAAAAGGTGGAAGATTAAGGATACCATTTCGGTTGCACCTTCGCCGTTGTCTCCCCCAAAGAGTGTCTGCCGCCGCTGCCGCCGCTGCCCGTGGCGTTAACTAAAAGACACGACCACCACGACCACCACGACCACCACGACCACTGCGTATTTATAATTGTTGCATACTGTAGTGCTGTTGTTTAACTTTTTTAAATTATAATGGCGCAGTTTAATTTGTTTCTCGATAAAGTGCTGTTTCTTGTGTGGCACAGACTATGTAGGCACCGTTAAATGCATTATTACTGGCTTACCTACTGCAAAATTTACTAATAGATCGAGTGGAGCGCGTCAATTTCATTTTTATTGAGGAGGGGAGGGGTATTGCAACTCGCAATATGGTAGGGAGGGGAGGACCGCGTGTCCCACGCGTATGTAGACACTGAATCAGTGTCTATTGAATTTACAGGGGTGTCTACATACCCTGAATTTGCAGGCGCACGCGCGTCTGCATTGGCTTCTTGTCGACTGCTCCTCACAACCATCATCACCAGTCACCAACATCATCGGAAAGCATCACGCGACTAACGAGACTCCGTTAATGGGGGCAACAAACGAGATTCACTCAACGAGATTCCAGTCCAGCCTAAGCAAATTGCAACAATTGCTAGATTCCAAACTGAGATTTAAAGTGAAGGCGGTGTTTCTCTCGAGTCAAGGCACTGGCAGCGTCCGAGAACCGCACCACCTTGCGCCCAAAGCACGGTGCATAGCGCCTCACGATGCAACTAAATGATGACACGATTTCCCTCGTATCTCACTTTGTTTTTCTGATTACATTTGCAAATCGCCTCATTTGTTTCATTAGCCGGTATGACAAAAATGCCCAAAGCAACCTGTAGCGCAAGTGAAGGGCGCAGTCCTCCTTGGCCTTCGTCCAATGCTGCTGACCATCGGGCGTCTTGTAGGGATGTCGCTCTTTGTGGACGACAATCAAGTCAAACGGGGCGACGTCGTTCCACGAGATGCGGCCCTAAAAGGACCGAATCGAGCATGAAGCCAATACATTAGGACTGTAACCTCGCACACCTCGCAGCCCCAGCATTTCTTGTCACCGTTTCTGGGGACTTTCTTTCGGCAAAAGAACTGCTCGAGACTTTCGACAGTGAAGGGCTCGTCGACGTCCATGTGCCGGTGCAGAGCAGGGGCAGTGGGCCAGTCAGGGATCCTTCGCAAGTCTTCCCCCGATGGCGCCGTCAGACCGCAACCGCAGAGCCACTCGAAGGCTACGTCGCTCGCACCAAACAGGAATGAACAACCGTAGCCTGATACAGAGTCTTGCCAACTTCCGACCAGGTTGTCAAAAACTTGCCAAACACAACGCCGCGCACTCCGTCCGCGCGGCGAACATCCAGCCGCTTCGCTGGAGGGCTACGGAGCAGAGAGTTTTCATCATTCGCGGCGTTTACTTCATTCCCTTCCGACATTCTCGAGACAAAAGCCGCACAATAACTGAAAAGGATAAAACGCCAAAATCTCCTTTCAGCGTGCGTTTAAAAATGCGCGTTTACCGTTTCTGGCATTTTGGTCGTGGTGGTCGTGGTGGTCGTGGTGGTCGTGTGTTTTAGTTAACGCCCTGCCCGTGAGGTTTTGGGAAAAGCTAAACCATTGTACCATTGTACAATTGTACCATTGTACGGAGAGAAGCACACCATAATATTTTAAGTGCGTTGACTCTCGACGCTCACCTGTTTTAAATACTAAACAACGTGTCGAGCCGATACACCAATGGTGTTACAAGTGTTACAAGCGTTACAAGTGTTACAAGTGTTACAAAGGGTACGGTACAATTTGGAAATTATCCGCTGGCTTTGATGGTCGTTTTGCAATGCAAGAATCGATGAGGGTAGCTGTTAGAAAAAATGAGGCAAAGAAGCCAGCGCGTTCCGCTCGGACTTTGGGAGCGAGACGACGTCCTGAGTATTCTGGATGGCTTGCGACGGCGCGACGGAGTGCACCCTTTTCGACCGTCGGCTGCAAGAATCGTGGTAATATGAGGCAAAGTCGTCCTTTTTGCTTTTGAATACTTGATGGGCTGCAATACAGGAATTGACGGGGTGCGAAGTCAGCTTTATGACCGAATCCCGTCACGTCAACGACACTGGCATGGGCCGCCGGAAGATTGACCCAAGTCGACCGCATAAAAAAACGCACAACCTGGTGGCAGTGGCAGTAGCCGCACCGCTGAGAGAGCCAGCCACCGCACCTACTACCAGCGCCGCCGCCGCCGGCGCTCGCGAACTGCGGCAGTAGCACCGCTACAGGATCGGGCACTTGGTCGTCACTACGGTGCCTCCGCAGTCGGCGTCGTCTGCTGTTGCACTGGCACACGGCGGCAGCTTCATTGTCGACAGCTTCGGCGTCGAGTGTCGACACGCGGCCGCAGTCGACCCCGTCAACGTTCAGTGGAGGCCCTCCAAAATCAAGCGGCAGAGCCAGAGGCCGGCGTCCACTCCGCTAGTAGCGTCAACGACAACGGCGTCAACGACTGCGCTCCTGTCGGCGACGAACGTGATCGCCTCAGCCAGGGCGTTGGGGCGAACGCTGGAAGACTGGTCGGAAACTGTCGTAGAAACGGCGTCGTCGAGCTTGCTGAGTGACTCGTCTGCCTGGATCGGAGAACCGTCTGGGAAGTCGTCTACGTCAGCTGTGAACACGTCCACTGCAGACTTGGCGCATCCTTGGCGTATCGGCACATTTGGCATATCCGCTTTGGCGTATCGGCACGGAACCCTAAACAACGCTCGCCCCGGCATCAGTGGAAAGGGGACAGCCGGGGACAGCCGGGGACAGCTGGGGACAGCCGGGGACAGCCACTTCGTGACTAAGCCTAAGCCTAAGCCTAAGAAAACCTAAGATTCAAAGTGGCCGTCCCCCAGGTGGTTGTCCCCTTTCCACATAAGCCCTCGCCCCACATGCTTTTCGCGGATTTTTTTAATGTTGAATGCAGAGAAACTCTTCAAGAAAATGAATGGCGACAAACCAAACGACAACATCAGCTCCGAGGGCTTGCTGAAGTCGTGCAATGCTAGTCGCAATTGAAAGCTGGGGCTGCGTCGGTGTGAGGTGCAATGTGCGCGTGTTGGTGTGTTGAAACGTTGAAAAGAAATGTGGCGTGTGGCGCGTTGTTTTAGTATTTAACAGTTGAGCACCGAGAGTCAACGCATTTAAAATATTATGGTGTGCTTCTCTCTGTACAATGGTACAATTGTACAATGGTACAATGGTTTAGCTTTTCCCGAGGTTTTCCCTATTTATTAGTTGCAGAATTAAATAAATAAAATGTCGCTCGAAACGTCGATTTTATTGTTTGCTTTGTGCGCGCCCATTCTCTGCTACGCTTCCAAAACCGTTGGCCTTTCACTTTATTTGCTCCTACGTTGTTTCTATTTAATTTTTCATTTAGGAATTTGCCGACAGTCGATGCAGATGCGTATGTCCCCGACTGCCTGACGTTGGGGCGAAGAATGACACCAAGCGACGGTTCTACACAACGCAAGTCGACTCAAGCGATTGGTCGTTGAATCTATTGTGACGTTTTTGCATGCCAAAAAAATTGTAAAAAATAAAAAAATGTCGTCTTTGTAAGTCACACCACAGTCTATGTTCATGCGTATATGCTTTGCCAAACTTTTCCTGTCTACTACTTTATAATTTGATCTATCAGAAATTTCGCAAAATTTCGCAAAGCTACCATCTGCTGAACAAGCAGTTTTGCAGTTTTGTTTGGTTTTGTCATTGCAAACGTACAATTTTTTGCCTTTTTAATTTCCATATTTTAATTCTATTCTAGCAACGCGGAAGTGGTGGTGAAGAATGCGGTTGAAGGCGACATTACCGACGCGAAGAAGCTGGGCAAATTCCTGGGCGATTGCGACTGCAAATACGAAACCAGGAACTCTGCTATGCTCAAGGTGCTTTTCGTGTTTTTTTTTTGCAGTATATTTGCTTCGAAGGAAAGCTTGCAAGGAACTGACTGCGGATCCATTGACACTGACATTTGGGAGTTGGGGTGGGGGGCGCAACACTATTTTCCCAAACAGTCGATTTTTGGGAGTTGGCACGCAACGCAAAAATGGCAGGTAAAATTTTGACTCATAACACATTCTGAAAATATAGAGAAATAGGTTTATCAGTCACTAAGAAAACACGCCACGAGCCGCCCCCTCCCCACCAGACATGATTTCGGGGGCGCAGTGCTCCCGTGCGTCTAGGTCTTCCCCCCCCTCCTTGTCTGGAAGAAATGAGAAGCCTTCCATCCTTGCGGTCCTGGAGAAAACGGCTGGGTGGTTCGTGTCACGTCTTCCGTGCAACGCAACTGTAGAGGTAGACGCGTTGCGTTGAGTACCACCACCCCACTGACTCGATTTGAGTAACACGTTTGTATTCATAATTGATTTCTATTGTCAATTCTTGCTCTTTCATGTCTAGGTGGTGGTGATCTTCGTGATCTGCGTGCTGCTGATCCTCGTGACGTACATGGTCTTCCTCATCTTTCTGGACCCCATGATCAGGAAGCGCCGTCTGCCCGTACAGTACGAGCCCCAACTCGACGAGGTCTGTTGGGCGCCCATAGACCATAGACCAGACCATAGGTGTAGAGTGGTCCAAAAGCCAGAAGGGGGGGTGTAGAGCCGTCCCGGATAAAATGACCGGGATCGAAAATTTTGAAGGAGGGGTGGTCGAAGTGGATGATCGTACACCATAATAACGTGTAAAATGGGTACTTTTTGGTCTAAAATGGGTCAAAAAGAAGGTATAAATAGCACTTTTCAGGCGTTTTTGGGTCACACAACACTGAAAAAGAAACACAACAACACACATTTTTACCCATTTTTTTGTAATATTGAGAGAGGGTTTCCCGCAAGTTATCCAGGATGGTGATGGCCAGGGGGGCCCTCTCTCCCGCAAAAAAGCGGGATGGCTATAGCCAGGGGGAGGGTGACCCCCCCCCCCCAGACCATACCTGTAACCGGGTCTGGAAGAGTGGGGGGGGGGGGGGGGTAAATGGCCGAATTCCGGGGGGGGGGGGTCTGGGGGTCTGGAACAAGAAGTGAGGGTAGCTGGCCATTTTTGGAGTTACACTGGTACTTTTTCGTCAATATTGGGTAGGGTATATAAACAGTGTTATTTAGCTGTTTTATAGTCATATAACACTGAAGTACACCAACATTAACTCACTTTTATCGTTTTAGACAGAGTAAAGGTCCCATAGGAAAATTCTGGGGGGGGGGGGGGGCGGAGGGCTGGGGTTTGAAAAAATGGGAGAGGGAAAGCCCCCAGTTTCATGTATGTGTCCCAGAAAAATAGGGTTGAAAAAATGGGAGAGGGAAAACCCCCAGTTACAAGTATGTGTCCCAGACCCCTGAGCCCACCTATGGACCAGACCTCTCGTGTCCCTATGTGTGGGTGCAAGCACGCAAGCACAAACGTATCGCATTCAACTGGAAAAAACGTTTTACAGTACGACGATGGGAGTTATGTTCTCGTCTGCGGCGGAGGCGGACTCAAAAGGGCCAGCTGCCCGTCCCGAGGTTGGTTATTTTTTCACAATTGTGCGCTTATTATGTAGGCATGTAACTATGTATTCGCAAATGACTGCATGACGTGACAGTTTGGCAAGCGGGTTGGTCTGGCACAGCTCGTACGTAACGCGCCCGTGGTCAGTGCGACATGCGCCCGTGTATTGCCGCCGCTTCCCTGAACCATAGCAACGCACATGCTGTGTTCCCAAGCTGGCGTGGTGGGGTTGCTTGCGCCTTGAGGCGTGTGCCTGCAGCACGTCTTGAGGGGGGCCAACGCCGGCAAGGTGGTGTGTACCGCTCAAGGCTGTCCACCCAGCTCAGTGACGCACGCGCATTCTTATGTATTGCTCTATTGTTGGGGTGGGGAGGGGGACGGGATTCTCTATGCACTGACTCGCAGCAATAGATGCGATGCGTCGCTTCTACGGCTATGAATCGCACATCCCTCGACACGGCTGCCTATTTCCTCTTGGCAACGACCACCCTCATCTTTTCGCCAGTCGTGGTATCTGCAACGCAACCTTTGTTATTCCAGTACTGTCGAATCTACCTACTTTGGTAGAGATAGTTCCAGAAACTAAGGACAGTGGCTTTACGTAAGGAAATTTTCTTCACTGGTTTGGGGAAGGGACCATTTGTCTATTTTCTTTACCAATGTTTCAGGTAGATATGAAGGTTGCGGGGCCCTTGGCAATCATTCCGCTTGGAGCTGCGTCGTCTTACTCGTTTTCCCTTTGTAGATGTGCTTGCGCGCGCGTGCGATACTGCCGTGCGTCGAGAAATTCCGCTCGTTGTCGAGAACAAGTGGCTTGCTTGCCTACCATAGTCGAGGTGGTCACTGTTCTCCATCAATTGGAAGGCCGAGTCGGCTGGCTTGGCTTGCTCCACTGCCCATTGGAATCCATCGAAGCCGAGCTGGTCAATGTGGTGCACCGCCTCGATCATCACCAGAATGCCGCCTGAAATTGCCGTCCTTCCCCGTGTGTTGTGTGGCGTTTCATTGTCGACTGGACACCGCCTCCGCTTCCCTGCATTCAATTCCTCTGCTTCGGCCCAAACTTGGCTGGTCGGTCTCTCCTTACATGGCCTTCACATAATCACATTGTTGTGGATTTACGCTTTCTCGTCAAAATCTCCACAAAGTTTACCCATGCGGATTGCCGCCTGTTTTGGAGCTTTGGGTTCCACGTCCACCCATCATGCACACTCGAGACAGGTATGAGTGGCAATTCCTTGGGGACCCTACTTTGGTGACAACATCTTTGCCCTTTCTGCCCCCAAACTCTTACAGTAGTCCTGTTTCAGTGTATGATCCCCCACCCAAAAAAAAATAAAAATAAACAACTCACCCGAGTTCAAGTTTTCCTGCAGCATCTGCTTAACGATCGGCTCATACATAGCGGCTGTCATGCAGGCAACAATGACGTCGTACTTTGTGCCTGCGAGCAGATGTATGTCCAGATACCACCAAATCCAGCGCTGTATGCGCTCTAGTGGACTTTCAAATCCAAACCCGTGTTCCGTAGGTCCGACCGTCCCCTCCTCGGCACGATTTCCTGGTGGAGCTTCCTGTAGACTCCCAGTGCCGCGGCCTTTTTGAGCATCGCCTCGCTGCCGTCCGTCACCTCCAGGCGACGATAACCGGCGTCGTGGAGCTGAAGCGCGGCATTCGCAATGTTTCGCCTGTCCACAGAATCCATCCCTGTCTGGTTTTCTAAGGTCATCTACTCCGTTCTGGACATCTACCCCCCATCTTTGTGTTGGGTGACCCCCCCCCCCTCTCCCCGTTCCCCACCCAGTCTGGTGTTTCACTGCGATCGTCCACACTGTTGTTGTTGTTGTTGTTGGATTGGTCGGCCGCCAATGGCCCATTTAGGATACCCGTCTCCATGACGCCTTCTCGACTAGAACCGCATTAGCCTAAGACATTTGGAAGAACGCCATCTGTAATCTTGGGTTGCGACAGCTCGCGAAAATCCATCAAAAGGAAAGTCCTCGATCTAGTGACTCCGTCGAGAATCGAACCCACAAACCGTGCGCGCAAGAGGCCGATTCTCTACCACAGGGCCATACGCTGCCATACATGTAACTGAGGGGGGGGGGGGAGGGTTGCCCACCCCAGGTCAAAAGTTACCCCCCCCCACTTCAAAAACCCGGTGTATGGACGCGGCCCTCCATGGTGCCGACCCGTTGTCCAACGATGCCGGTGCCGCCCAAGAAATCGAGGACGTGACTGTCCTTGGCTGGCTGGTGTTGGCAAACCAGCTCGACCGCAGTTGCCCATGACAGCATGCCGATCTTACCCAGCTCCTAAAGCCATCCACACTGACTACCAGAACCTTCGTTCTCAAGCAAGGGCGGATCTAGGTGGGGGGGGGGGCAACAAGGGAGCCCC
>JASAMY010002063.1:0-33623 GCA_030248085.1 Paralinhomoeus sp. GSCO2_6 | reverse complement strand
GCGAAGTGCCTGAAGACGCTGAAGGGCCACTGGAACTACGTGTTCTGCAACTTCAACCCGCAGAGCAATCTGGTCGTGAGCGGCTCGTTCGACGAGAGCGTACGCGTGTCGAAGAGACGTCAAGAGCGGCCAGTGCATTCAAGACCCTGCCCGCCCACTCCGATCCCGTCTCCGCGGTTCGCCTCGGCGCGCCAGCAGCACGCACGCACGCACAGATCGGGAAAAAAAGCCCAACAGGTGCACTTCAACCGCGACGGCACGATGATCTGCAGCAGCAGTTACGACGGCCTCGTCCGCATCTGGGACACCTGCTCAGGGACAGTGCATGGAAGACGCTAGTCGGTGAGCTAAGCGACCAGCTAGCGAAGCTGTAGTAGCAGCTAGCGTGCTAAGCTGACTCGTGGATGGGGGACGAGGACAACCCGCCTGTGTCATTCGTCAAGTTCTCGCCCAACGGCAAGCACATTCTGGCGTCGGCGCTTGATAGGTTGGTTCTGGAAATCGACAGCAGTCCATTGAGAGGCTAACTCGCCATAGCTGAACTGAAAAGCGAGGCGACGTCATCCAGCACGATCAAGACTGTGGGACTTCAACAAGCAAAAGGTCCTTAAGACCTACAGCGGCCACAAGAACGAGAACACCTACATTTTCTCGAGCTTTTCCGTCACCGGTGGAAAGGTGCGTGTGCGCATCATTACTGAGTCGTTTCCTTTTGGGGTAGGTGCTGATTGGGTTTGTTTTCGGGGGGGGGGGGTGTGGCTCGAGAAAGGTGGTCTAAAGCGGACCCATGCCGGAAGACAAATGTTGGAAGTTTGTGAATTGGAACATTTTGCACCAAAATTGTGTGTAGATAGGTACTTCAATAAATAGGTACATACCTAAAATAAATAAGTACTGAAAGGACGGAAACACAAAAGTCTATCCAGCTGAAGATGGAGGTTTCCTGTGAATAGTCCAGGCTTGCACTAGCCTGTGGTGGTGGTGGTGGTGTTGGGGGGGGGGGTGTTCTGACATGATCGATGTCGCGAGTTGTGTACACAGCAGAGCTGAGTGTCTCGCAACGCGTCAGACCGTTGCAGTGGATCGTGAGCGGCTCCGAGGACAACAAGATCTACATTTGGAATCTGCAGACCAAGGAGATCGTCCAGACGCTAGAGGGACACAACGGTGCGTGTGTGTGCCTGGCGGCTACTGATCTTAGTGTCACGCAAGCGCGGTGGGTGTTGCATTGCAGACGTGGTGCTGGCGACTGACTGCCACCCCAACCAGAACCTCATCGCGTCGGGCAGTCTCGAGAACGATCGCACCATTCGCCTGTGGAAGAGCGACTGCTGAACACCGCCCACTGACTACTTCCTTCCGCAACACACACACACACACACACGCACACACCGATATACATAGAAAGCAAGCAGGCAAGCGTGTACTGTTCAATCGATGTCTCTCCTGTGTGTCGATGTCGATGTCATCGTCGGAGCGCCTGCGTCACTGAGTGGCAATGTACCTTTGTATACGACTGGTCGTTTGACGGCTCTCACTGTCAGCATATCGCACTAACTACTGACAAGTCGAATTGGTGTCTAGTAGCCACCACCATCCGGGAGGGGTAGCAACGTCTAGAACATGGCGTTGAACCGTCTCTTTGCCAAGTTGACGTCAAGCGTGTCGTCATCGTCGTCGTCGACCTTTCGCCAGTTCTGCGTCGGTGGAATGCGCTCCGATCGGGGTGAGGAAAGGACTTGGAGTCGACTTTAAGTCCCCCCCCCCCTTGTGGTGGTACTCAACCTCGAAAAACTCGGTATGGTATGCCCAGCCTTCATTTACATTTTTTAATGCTTTTAGAGCAAGCAAATTCCGTTTTAGTGGAAGTTTCGATGCCTGCAAATCCATCCCGAATGGGCCCCCTCCCTAACCTCTTACTCCCCCCCCACCTCTTACTCCCCCCCTAACCTCTTACTTTACCCCCCCCCCCCCAGGGCCCAATTGCTGCGGACAGTGGCAAGGGCTTCTAGAAGCGGAGGACACGAGTAGCGTCCGGCCGGAAGTGTCGCCCGTGACCTCGACTCTGTACTTCGGCTCTCTGCGGACGGCGGCGACGCGAGGGCCGCCCAACTTCGTGTCGGTGAAGGAGTACCAGGGCTCGACGTACGTCGACATCCGTCGCTGGCTGCCGCTCACTCCTCGGGCCGACCCGACGTCGTCTACCCCGACAAGAAGGGCGTCAACATCGACTCGGCCATGTGGAAGGACTTCGCCGGCCGCGAGCAGACCATTCGCAAATTCTTCGAAGGTCGGCAGACGTTCTTCCTTGACGAATCTTCTCGTGCATAAGCATTAGGTGATTTGGAGAGCGTTTTCCGAGAAGGGGACGGATATTCCATTAGGGGGACCTTGTTACATTCTATGGATGATGAGCTCCCATTGCCTCGCCATTCCGCCCCCCCCCCCAATTTTCCTATTTTGGGAGGGGGGAAAGGGTCCGTTTCCCTTCCCCTGGATACGCCACAGTGCACGAGTGAACCCGTGTGTCTTCGCTCAGACGTGCTGGAGCAGTACACGCCCGAAGCAGCCGATGTGCCCGACACGCTTTCGTTCGGCCAGCAGCTCTACGCGATCCGCGAAGAATTCAAGAAGGACGTCTATTATATGGCGTCGTTGCCAGGTTCCCCCACGCCACGACAGTGCTCGGCTGCTGCTCTTGTTGTTGGATCAAGGGCAACGCTAGGAGGCCGCCAATGGCCCTTGTAGGATACCCATCTCAAAGACGCCTTTCTGTCTAGACGCGACATAATTGGCCAAGGACGCTTGGAAGAACGCCAGCTCTAATCTAGGACAGCGACAGCATGAGAAAGTCCATTGACAGGGAAATCCTCGTTAGTGGCTCCATCAAGAATCGAACCCAGAACCGTACGCGCGAGAGGCGGATTCTCTACCACTAGGCCTTCCGCTGCCCCAGTGTTCGGTTGTCGAAAGCAGCATGGCAGTGTCGACGACCCCCGAGTTGTTCCAGGCAAGAATCCCAGACGCCAAGCGGTCGTGAAGGTGTCGAGCTTCTCGGGCGCGCCCTATGTCCAAATCGGCTACTGGTTCTCCCCTTCTCAAATCAACGCCGAACGGAAAGGCAGTGGACAAGTGGACGAGAATGCTGAGGTCGAGGAGAGTACGGCCGATGAAGAAGTGGACGAGAATGTGAAAGAGGAAAACCTTCCAGAACTGTTGCCCACTAAAAAGGTATGTTTTTGTAGATTTTCTGGTTTGTTGTCTGCCATACCTGAAACCTGGTCAGGCCCATGGGGGCGGGGTTTCCCCGGAACCCAAGGTATTGGATAGATGTCCGGAATATAGAATTGCACCAAAATAGCGTCAATACTTTTGGACAAGCTAAAGTTATAGTTATGGACAAGTTATAGTTATGTCGTTGTTTCAATGCTATAAGATTAAAATCCCTGAAAAGGACGCAAAAACTCTTTTTTTTGTTTTAGACTCCTTTCGCTTTCCCCCCAATTACAAGTGTGTATATGTAAACGGTATTGAACTTTAGAATACTTTTGCGTGTCAATCTAGTCACCCTCAGTCACATGAGTTCCCTTGTTTTAGCAAATCACGCTTTCGTCTGGCCAATTCGACCAGCTGATGGAACACCGCGACAACGTCAACGAGGTCATCGACGCCTTTGAAGGTGTCTGAGCGAAACTGTTCGAAAAGGGCCGGGCCTATTGTACGCGGTTCCTCGCTTTCTAGCCGGCAGAAAGGGCGGTTCGTTCGAATCGAAGCCGGTCGTGGAGACGGAATTGCTGATGGCGAACAATGAGAAGTGCGTGAAGCTGACGAAGCGCCTGCCGGCCGGCGCAGTCGCGTCGGTGCAACTCAATTGGATGCTTTGGAATCGGCTGAACATGCAGCTAGACGATGTCGAAGACGCCATCCAGAGTGCGTGCTGACTGCTGTGTTGAGTCACTGTTCAAGGCTTCCGGGGGGGCATACATGTGACTGGTTGGGTGTGTGCATACCTGTAACCGGGAATTGGACCTGGGGTGGGGAGGGTTTGAGCACTTTCTGGGGGGTGGGGTTTCGCACAAACCTGGGGGGTGTGGGTAGGGTCAAAACCAGCACCTGGGGAGGAGTAACCCCTCCACCCCCCTCCCAGTTACAGGCATGGGTGTGTGTCACCCCGCACTCGGCAAGTTTACCCCCCACCCCACCCCCAACTCCCGTGTGGTTGATTTTTCAGTGGAGGGACGTCCCAGTTACAGGTGTTGGGTGCAGTCTCTGACTGGCTCTCTTTGCTTTCCCGTCGCAGTGTTGCTCGCGTCCTCGCGGGAGGGCCAGCCGCTACGCGTCGGCGCTTTCAGCCGCTTCGGCGCCGGACGCCGCGCCGCCCGACGCGCTGCAAGTAGACGTGCAGAGTTCCAGTGTCCGTCTGGCCCCGGACTGCAAGCCGTTCCTGGTGCTCCACCTCGACTCCGACTACTTCGTCTCCGTCGACCGGCCCAACAAGACGACGCTCATCAGCGTCCGCCAGTGGTTTCGGCCCCAACAAGACGAAGCAGTCGTCAGGCCCACACGCACGGTTGAGTGGGAGGGGAACGGGCGATTCATTAAATTAGTTTCGACAAGAAAGAATGAATAAAAATGTCGATGCCGTTGACTTCAGGGCCTCACACTGACGGCGGAACAGTGGACGAAGTTCGTCGACGGGGACGAATTTGCGAAGATTCACGAGTATTTTGAAGACGTGTGATTTTGTATCGTTTTTTTTGTTGTTGACGTATCACCGGTTAGTCGATTGGCTAGAAACGCGTTGTTCTTTGGTTGGTTGGCCGATCTGTTAGATTCTTGCGAAGTTAGGAGAATTTTTTTCCGCGGAAGTGGTCGGTCCGGTCAGACAGCATGCAGTGAAAACCGCTGTACAGTACGGTGTGTGACCGTAAACAAAAATACGAATTTTTCAAAACCCTTTCCCACGTTCTCTGTATTTTATTTTGGTGGAATATTGTTGAAACAGGCTTTTACGGGTGCCGTAGTGACCTTTCCAGCCGATGCCCGAAACGTTAGTCTGCAGCATACCTGCAACTGGGGGGGGGGGTGGGGTTTGGGTCCCCGCAGAATTTTTAAACCACACCCCCACCCCCTCCCAACCCTCCCCCCAGAATTTTCCCAAGGGATTTTCACTCGGTTTAAAATGATAAAAGCGAGCAAATGTTGGTGTATTTCAGTGCTTTTCAGTGTTATATGACCATAAAACAGCTAAATAACACTGTTTAGACCCTATTTATACCCATTTTTGACCAAAAAGTTCCAGTATAACTAAAAAAAATGGCCAGCTACCCCCCACTTTTTGCTCCAGACACCCCCCCCCCACAATTCGGCCATTTACTCCCCCCCCCCCTATTCTTCCAGACCCGGTTACAGGTCCGTAGTAGCAGGCGTCGGTGTCTTTCACTTTTAGCCGGCCAGAAGGCGATTTAGGGTTTGGTCAGTCAGGCCTTGCACAGGCTTAGGTTTTTAGGCTTTCGCTCTTTGGCTTAAGAAGCGGCCTTTTTTGCGCATGCGCACGGAAAGGGACCCTGTAGCGAAGGCAGTGGAATCGATGCTGGGTAATTGCTGTTGTTACCAAGCATTGCAATGGCTGGGTATAGTCAATGGTTCAGATCGGCAATGGTGTGGCTACGTGGGAATGCAGAGCTGGTAATTTTATTTCTCAATACAGTAATTGCCTAAGGTGATCTACTTTGGGTGCAGACGACGGATCTTTTTCGTTTACTCTTATAACCGCTCTAGAGAATGGATATCCACCCTGTGGTATGGCGAGTCGCTGTAAAATAGTGGTTGCCGGCCTGGACGCTCAAGCACTTCTCAACCACTCAAGCACTCAACCAAGTTTGACGAAGTATTTTCACCGAAATAATATTCACCTTTCCAGAACGTGCTTGGGACGTGGGGACAACGTTTTTTCGAAATTGTCGTCTGTTCCGCATGTTTGCGATGTTCAAAATCCTAGTGGGACACCGTGGGACACAGCGGGATCACCGTATCCTCCGCAGAATAGCGGGTTTTTCTGTATTCAAATTCAACTGCATCGCATCAGAGTCGCGGAAACAAGCAAAACGATGAAGCGCAAGATCGAGATCGAAGTTTGGGGCAGGGACGAGTGCGCGAGATCCTACAAGAAATGCGGAGCGGCACATCAGCGCGAACGGTTCGCTCAGCCGCTGAAGAAATTAGCGTGCGGCAGTCGCAGTCACCAATAATTTTGTAAAGATTTTCGACGAGAAAGACGGCTTGCTGTTGCTGCATCCGATTGCCTACGCAAGTCGCGGCCTGAACGACTACGAGTGACGGTACTCACCGTCGAAACTCGAGTGCTTGGGTGTACGTACGCCCTTCAGCACTTTGACTCGTACGTGTGGCCGCGCCGCACCACGACGGCGAAGCTGTGCGTGCACACCGATCAGTCGGCGCTGAAGTACATCATGCGCATGCGACGGCCCGCTTCGAAGCTGGCACGCTGGGCGATCGACATCGATTATCAGCCGATCTTTGTTCACCGCAAGGGAGTGGAGAATCAGGCAGCCGACGCACTCGCGCATGCACGAGACTGTCGGCACGCGCCGCAGTCGCCCCGTCGGCGCTCGCGCTCGGCAGCGGGCGGCGTCGACCGTGCATCGGCTGCGCCCAGCGGTCGCCCCCATCGGCGAGCAGGAGCTGGAAGACAGCGGCGCTTGGCGGCGCGAGTGTCCGAGAAGCAGCGCTCGACCGGGCTGCCAAATCGCTGACGCGCAACGCCATCCTCGTGCTCGTGCCGGATCAGCGACAGCGTGGTGGGGTGCGCGTGTACACGTTGAGCCGGCGCGCCGCCAGCGGGGACGCGTACTACCGCTGCCTTTTCGCTGTTACTACCTCTACACGAAGGACGCTGCTGGCGATGGGCGACAACAACAGCCGCCACCGTCACTGGTCGTGGTGGCTCCTGGTGGCGGTCTCGACAGCAGCGTGTGTGTGTGTGTATATAAGCCATGACCGCCGAAGGCGGCATGGAAGGGGCGGTTGCCCAGGGCCTGTGGCGTTGATCTGCCCTCCCTCCGCCGAGGGTTGATAGGCAGTCCAGGCTGCCGTGGATCAAGGCCTCGTGGATCGGAGGCGAGAGCGGAACCTGAACCGGACGTCCCACAGGTGGAAGCCACGAAGCCACAGCAGCGTCGTGCAGCTTGGCGCCGACGCCGACTGGCCGCCTTCGACAGCCAGGAAGCCTACCTGCTGTTCTACGACCGGCAGACGTGGGACACTTGATCTCATATGCGCTTCGTTCACATTGCACATCTCTTTATGCGAGTCTCATGAGTATTCATTCGCGTAAGAAGGTGCATTTGCGTGTCACCGTCGCCGCCACCGCAAGGTGCGCCGCATACAGACAGCGCCATCGCACGAGGAATTTTGTATATATTCCGTATATTTTGCACGTATTTATCTTTACCAACTTCTACGATTAGCACGTTGCACGTACTCGTATTTGAATTGGGCAGTACCGTACTAGCATTTGAACATCGTTTGTTCCATTTGAACATCGTTAACGCACCGTCTGTTCGGACGCTGTCGGGCCGATGCGCCAAACTATAGGCCGCAATAGGCGTCGGTCTTTTACTTGTAACCGGCCAGAAGGCGATTTAGGCGTTGCTCAGACTTGGGTCTTACTTAGGCTTAGGCTTCCGCTTTGCCTTAGGCTCAGGCTCAGGCTTTTAGGGTTCGGCTACGCTGCCGTTTTGGCGCATCGGCACGTAACCTCGACGACGGTCTTCTTTCTTACACTGTGTTGCGAAGGCCGTACAATTCAATTGTGCAGTAATGATGGTAGTTCCAGTTTGAGAGAACGAGTGGAACGACTTGCAGCAGGGATGGCGAGCTCGCGCAGTCGACGCCACCACAGCTCGGGCCGGCGTCGGAGCTGCAGCAACGGCGCTGCCGCCGGCGGAAGCGCCCGATGCTCCAAGTCCTTTTCCAGGTCCGTTGTCGCAATTACTGTACAAGTAGTACTAATCACGGTCTTTCAATCGTTGCGGGTCTGGCGCTGCGTTGGGCTGTTTTGCGTTGTTTATTTGTTTGTTTGTGTGTGGGCCGCGGGGGCCTTTATCTGGTCATATCATTGACCGCTGCTAGTGACCCAGTTGACCCAGTTAGTCAGCCCGATCCTGGAGGGGCTGGCTCCCTTGAACGGTCGGAACTGTCACTGTCGTCTGGTTGGTTCCACTGTCCGGCAGCTCAGTGGACGCCCAGTACGTACAGCTCCGAGTGGGCAGCAACCAGCTGTCCGGCTAATTTGTGTCAACAAAACGGTGCCAACACACCCGTTGCCGTTGTTGCAGACAGCCGCCTCGCGAGCGCGACTACCACTACCGCAAGGCGAAGGAGTCAGCGCGCTACTACCACGACTACTCGTCCGTGACCACGGCCAGCGAGTCCAGGCCCAGACAGCGCGAGGACAGGTCGGTTCGGTCAGCTGACACGACGTGACACGGACACTCTGCTGCTGACGAACACTGGCCCAGTACCATCGCAAGTTCACAATGGGGTCTGAGCAGCGTCGCTTAGTTTTCTTGGATCGTACAACATTGAAGAGGAGGCAAAAACAAGTGTTCAATTTTTTTTCAAACCAGACATCCCCTGCCATCAGCAGCTTAGGTCCAATATACTGAGGTTGTACAACACTTACACGAACTTGCAGCAGTGAAGTGATTGATATCTCTACAGTTTGCGACAGCTGAGCATTTCTCGGCAAGAAGCATTCACATGTAGAACGCTGCTTCCTCGTACGAGTATACTGTAGTTGGTTGAACGTGTGGCGGCGTGCCACACTCATTCCGAGCTTAGGCCCCACCGGTCATCATACTTCCAAACCACAAGTCGTTAAGCTTCCTTTCCACTGGGTATTGTAGTGGGGCGTGACTGTTCTCTCGAGTGTATTGTGGTGTGCGCATTGCAGGGGCCGCAAGAAGCGGCGTCGGTCGTCGTCGAGCAGGTCGGCGGCTCGTCGTCGCGCTCGGCAGGACTCGTACTCGTCGAGTCGGCGCCGGAAGCGAGGTGTCGCTCTCTCCCTTACCCCGCCTGTCCTGCCATTGCGTCGTGCCCATTCCAGAGAAGAAGAAGAAGGCGCGACGGAAGGGCACGTCGTCGCGGCGTCGCAAGCGGCGCGGCGACCGCGAGTCGTCCCTGTCGACCGGCCGGCCGAGTTCGCGGTTGGTCGCGGCCCGCGGCGGGCGCTGGGGCGGCCGGTGGAGCCGGCGCCGCGACTCTTGCAGGAGGTCCTCCTTCTCCTCCTCCCCCTCCCCCTCCCGGTCGGCGTCGTCCTCGCGTCGGAGTCGGAAGCGCACTCGACGCGCGGGCCGCGCGGGAGCGTCCAGCGCCAGCTACTCGCCCTCCTCCGACGACGACCAGGGCTCGACCGGCAGTTGGACGAGTCGGAGTCGCAGCAGGGAGAGACGCAAGCGGCGCCGCAAGCGCCATCGCAGGAACAGGGTGAGTATGAGAGATGTGTGCGTGCGTGCGTGTTCTTACCACAGAAGTTCATTCATGCGAGCCACGCGAGGCTGTCTCCAACATCAGCCACTTGTTATCGAGCCAATCGCAACGAACATGACACGACGTTTTGAATCATCCCTGCTGGCCGCCGGATTTTCATTGAGAGCAAGCAGTACGACTTTGTCGGTGCTGGCACGCGCGCGTGCTCGCTCGCGGCGGGTGGCGGTCGGGGGGAACTTCTTTGTCAGTTGTTGGGCGTTCGTCAGTTTCGTCTCGGAGCCGCCGACGTTCCTTGCGCACTTCCTGCGCGCCGCCGTCGGCGACGTCAGCTGACCGGTCTGTCGCCCGGCCGTCGTCGTTGGCGCTCTGCTAGCACCGCATAATTTCTCCTGAGCCGCCTGCAGGCAGAAGCGGCCGCGTTTCGATCCGGCTTCTTTTCCGCGAAAAGAGGCCAGCGCGCGCACGGGGCATTGGGTGGGCAGCTGTCGGCGACTGCCTGCAGCAGCGCTGCTTCGAGCGGCCGCGAGACACTTTACAACTGGCGCGGTGGGTCTCTCTCGCTCGCTCGTCCTCGAAGGTGAAGCCGTGAAGGCGCGCGCGTGCCAGCGATTGTCGTCGGCGCCGCCGGCCCGCTTCTGACCCGGGCGCCGCCTCTCCGCGTCTCCCGCCACGACTTCGACGCAAAAATTCCAGCCGACAAAGCCCAGCCGTTGTTTACCGGCCCTGTTGGCCCAACCGCCGCCGTCGCCGCCTCCCCCCGCCGCCACGGGCATCGCCACGGCAATGACGGCGGTTACGCGGCGGCCTCTGTTCTCCTGAGGAAGAAGAAGCAGCAGCAGCAGCAGCGAAACTCGAAAGAGAGCCGCCGGCGCCGTCCACTGCTGTCGACTTCCGTCTACGCCTCGGCCGAGAATGGCGAGCCGGCGCCGTCGGAGGCGGACGGCCTAGAGGTGGAGCTGCGGCGATTCTCGCGCATCCTCGACAGCTTCCCCGTCGACCGCGACCGCGCCCAGGAGAGCCTCCTCTGCGCCGCGCCCGTTGTCAGACGCCTCTACCGCGACCGACTGCCCCACAAGGCCGTCCTGACCCGTCTGCCCGCCCGGCCCGTCGACGACCACGACGACGACGCGATGCCGAAGCGCTCGAGTCTCTACTACGTCGGCCTAGGACCGCGCGGCCCTATCGGCTTGGTACCCCGCAAGCGCAAGACGAGACACGGCTGGGGCCGAAGTCGGAAGGCGGCGCTCCTTCGGCGCGCTTACTCGGACCCGCTCCTGTACCGGTCCTACAACCACTGGCAAGGTCTGCTCAAGGTCGTCGACGTCGACGTCGACGTCGAGCCGCAGCAGGACCCCTTGCCCTCGACGAGCAGCGCTGACCAGCCGGCCGAGGTCTCGACTGAGG
Organism: Paralinhomoeus sp. GSCO2_6; assembly: GCA_030248085.1. Classification (NCBI taxonomy): domain Eukaryota; kingdom Metazoa; phylum Nematoda; class Chromadorea; order Monhysterida; family Linhomoeidae; genus Paralinhomoeus; species Paralinhomoeus sp. GSCO2_6. The sequence continues at coordinate 22,706 of JASAMY010002063.1, read as the reverse complement.
AATGCTCCACAGCCGGAGAGGGCGGCGTCATTGCTCAAGCGGAGCCGTCAACCGCAGCAGCGATCTCAGGAGGAACAGTTGTTGTTGCTGCCGAGGTTGAGTCAGCGAGCGCTGTCGTTGTCGAGGAGGCGGTTGCCGCCTCGAAAGTCGACACGTCCTCGACGGAAACGCTCAACTCCAAGAGCACACTCATTGAGAGCGCCGCCGCCGCGCTGCCCTTCATTGATGGCAAAGACATCACGATCGGTGGAGCTGCCCTCGATATGACCGCAGTGGCACCGAGTCTGGCCGTTCCCGCGACAGTCTTGCCCAGTGACCACAGGCAGCACCATGTACAGCAGCCGGTGTCGTCGAGACGCCTGCCCTACCCCGTGCCCAACCTCGGCCTCAAGGCGGTGCCGCCCCTCGTGAAGCTGACGCGCAAAGAGATGGCCGCCGGCCAGCAGAGCTCCGCGAGGCAGTCGAGACTGCGTCCGGCCGCCGCCTCGACCACGACCAGACCGCAATTCCCGGCGGCCAAGGATTTCGTCGACGTCAGCGTGCCCATCATTCCGCCCTTCCAGTTGCCGACGCCAAGCTTCGCACCGCCGCCACGAGTTGTCGATGAGGAGCCGCCGCCGCCAACGGTCGAGGACACGGTCGCGGGCGTGACGGCCGCCTTCCGAGGCCTCAGGACTGAAGGGAACGGCTTTTCACGTGAGGGCAGGCCTCCCCCGAAGACGCCCAGCAACCTGGGCTGTGTCGACGCCGGCAGCAGCGCTGTCGACGTCGGCGCCAGGAACTTGGCCAACAACAACAGCACTGGCAGTCGCGGCAGCGGCTCCTCCAGAGGGCTGGCCGGCAGAAACGGCACTGCCGGTAACGGCCAGATCTCGCAGTGGGTTAGTACCGCTTGCCGTGCGCCCCTTGGCGTCTATGTTACATTGCGTTGCCGTGCGTGTGCCGTTCCGACTAGAGACTATAGCTGGCGCGTGCCACGGGTGTCCACATTTGTCATGATGTCGTCGCGCGCACACGCAGAGCGCGCCAGCCTACACAGGCGGTGGCAGCACTCTCTGCGCCTCCCGTTTCGTTTTCCGTCGTCACGTAGGTGCAGGACTGCTTCCGTGCGCGCCGACCCCATCCCCCGCGCAGTCTTCCGTCCAATACAGGGAGAGAAGAGACAGCACAGACAGCAGCGAAGGAACCACAATTGTTCTCCTTCGTTGCTGCGCACTGGCTTTTCGCCGCGTGCGTTCGTCACCGGTCGTCGTCGCGCCACTTGGCTACTTACGACAGCAAAGCGACGGGCAGCGAAAAATAGCCGGCAGCGCCGACTGGTTGAGCCGTCGCAGCGGCACCGCCGGCGGACGGAGTGGCCGCCCCGCCGCGCCGAGCGACGGTCGGCAGCGCTTGAGGAGGATTTGTTTGCATTCGCGGCGCCGGCTGTCGTCGAGGACGGATCTAGCCGGCGGATGGATCTCTCGCCTCTCTTCCTGCTGTCTACGGCGCACCGCACCGCGTCTGTAGTCCGTCTGGACGAAGCGGTCGCAGCCCGCAGCAGCCGCCCTCTGCGGCGTCGCGACTTTGCTCCCAGCGACGACTGAGAAGATGAACGCTTGAGGAAAGTGCCCACCGGGCGAGGGGCTCCGGCTGCGCATGGTAGCCCCCGCTGCCAGCTCGCAGCAGTGGCGGGCCTACCTTGGAAACCCTCAAGGTCGCTCCTTCTTCCTCTCCTTGACTCTACTCTCAACCGCCAAAATTGTTGTGAAAATCACCTACCACCGCGTGACTTGCGTCGTAAAGCCTTGAAGATTGCACCCGCTACAACGCATCGAAGTGCGCGTCGCACGGAGGCGCGGCCGGCGTTCAGACCGCCGACAAGCCGTCCTCCTCGTCGGCTGCTCGCCTCGTGGCCAAGGGATCCAAGGCCGCACCGTCTTCGGGCGCGGCTCAGGTCGACGGTCGGCAGCAGCAGCAGGGAGGGCGCGGCGCCGGCGGCTCGCATGCCTCGGTCAAGGTGCTGTCGGGCCCGGCCCCTGCCGGCGGTCCCCAGCCCTCCTCGCAGCCTGCCGTCTGCGACGACAAGGACGGCCACCTGCTCTACATGATCGGTGACGTCATCAAGGACCGATGTACGCGCGTGCATGCGTGCGTGCACGCTGGGGCGAGCGAGCGCGCATTGCAGTCGAGATCGTCTGCACGCTGGGCGAGGGCACGTTCGGCAAGGTGGTGCAGTGCTCGGACCGGCAGCGGGGCGGGCGGCACTTTGCGCTCAAGATCATCAAGAACGTGACCAAGTACCGCGAGGCCGCTCGTCTAGAGATCAACGTGCTCGAGAAGCTACAGGAGAAGGACCCCGACGGCAAATTGTGAGTCGACCAAAACAGTCTCGCTGAGCGATTTCGATTTTATTCCACCTTTACAGTCTCATCATTCAACTGCTGGAGTACTTCGACTATTACGGGCACATCTGCTTACTCTTCGATCTGCTGGGCCTCAGCGTCTTCGACTTTATGGCGAGTGTGCCGCCGTTTTCCTCTGGCTGTGTGTGGAATCGTGGATGGCGCTGGTTGCAGAAGTCGACGGGTTACCACGCGTACTCGCTGGCGCAGGTGCGCCACCTTGGCTACCAGCTCTGCTACTCGGTGCAGTTCATGCACGAGCAGCAGCTGACGCACACCGACCTCAAGCCCGAGAACATCCTCTTCGTCGACAGCGACTACGAGCTAGCCACAGACCTCAAGAAGGTACGCACGCCGCTCGCCCTACACAGCGCACCACCTGTAGGAAGGTGCAGGGGGTGGGGACCTCTGTAACTTTTGGCACTTTCCCCAAGCTCCTGAGATGAACAATACGTTGTGTATTGCGCTTTTGAGAACATGAGAACACTGTGCTCATTTGCATTTCTTTTTGTCTACTTTTGTACAGCGCAAGTACACAGTGTTTTTCGACAAAAAAGTTGAAAATTTATTGAAAGTACGGATTTGCCCTCTCCCGTCCGGGCCCTCTCAAAATTGTTGACCAGCCACCTCCGGAACGTGCTCTGAGAAAATAAACTGGTGGTGAACTGGATGAACGTTTACATATGAGTACTAGAGTGTGTGTGTATGTACTACAGTTCATTCGCACGGTGCGCTTTGAGTGCTGCGTGTGGTGGGCGAGGGGCATTAGCCAGAGTTCAGCGCAAGGAGTACAAGATCGTGAAGAACACCGAGGTGCGCCTCATCGACCTGGGCTCGGCCACGTTCGACAAGGAGCACCACTCGACCATCGTCTCCACGAGGCACTACCGCGCGCCCGAGGTCATACTCGGTGCGTCCCCTGCTCCCCACATTGTTTCCTTCAACTCCCCGCGTCCCATGCGCGCGGCGCTGCAGAGCTGGGCTGGTCGCAGCCGTGCGACGTGTGGAGCGTGGGCTGCATCCTCTTCGAGCTCTACCTGGGCGTCACGCTCTTCCAGACGCACGACAACAGGGAGCACCTGGCCATGATGGAGCGCATACTGGGACCCCTGCCCTACAGGATGGCCCGCAAGACAAAGTACACCCCCCCCCCCTGCGCACAACTCGGTGCGGCACACGGGTTTTCGGTTCAGGACCAAGCACTTCTATCACGGCCGCCTGGACTGGGACGAGAAGAGCTCGGCCGGACGCTACGTCAAGGAGAACTGCAAGCCGCTCAGGGTGGGACGACCGTACGTGTGACCGGGTCAGGCCAAGTGGGGAAGAGGGGGGGCCTCTAGGGTGGGGTGGGGGGTCTGGATATCCTGAGTTTGCTCCAAAGTAGCTTTAAAATTTACTTTTTAGTCAAAATAGAGTTATTTCACTACAAAGGACGCAAAAAACCCTGACTTGCATCATTTTAGACAGGTTGAAAAATCTTTAGAAAATTGGCGGATGGACTGGACTCTGACCCCCCTCCCCCTAAGGTACATGTATTGGTAGGTCCCCACTGTTCAATTTGATACTTGCTTTTTCTTTTTGTTACGACTGTGGCTTCGTTTAGCGGTACATGACGAGCAACGAGCAGGAGCACGAGGAGCTGTTCGACCTGGTCTCGCGCATGCTCGAGTACGAGCCCACGCAGCGGATCGCCCTCCGAGAGGCCCTCGACCATCCCTTCTTCCGGCCCCTTCCCACCCAACTCAGGTGTGTGCCCCTCCACTGAGGGAGGGGGGGGGGTTGCAATTGGAGCACATCCATCATCGGAAAGTTGTGCAGATTCCACGAGCTGGACCGAGCGGAGAGCCAGGGCTCGGACACGACGGGCACGACCAAGGACAGCTCGACCCCCAGTCGCAGCTCGCACTCCCAGAGCAGATAGCCTCTGTCTCTGTCTCTGCCCTCGCGGGTCGACTCACGCACGAACGGACGACGGACGCACAGATCTGCATGTGGTGCGGCGGCTCCCTCGCTCGCGTTGTGCCTGGCAATCGCACCGTCTTCTCCCCACCGACAACAGCTGCGACTTGTGCCCCCTCCCCTTCCACTCCGCCTCTCCCCACCCAAGCCCCCCTCTTCTCATTCATTGCCACGTTCGTCACGGCCAGGCCGTTGGTCTTCTTCTTCGGTAGAATCTGAGAATTGTTTTATTCGCGGCTCGTCGTCGTGCAAAAACAAGTTGTGCGCCCTCTCCGCCCCCTGAATGAACTACGACCGACGCAAGCGCGCGACACTGCACGTCATGAACGGCCGCTAGTTCTCTGGACTCGGACGGACTGTAGACGGTTCGCGTAGGTCGCGAAATGTGCGAGAACAAACGCTGCCATTCCCGAGCAACGGACTTGGTCAACGTCATACAGCGGATTTTCTGAACAGTTATGCCTATGCAAAGTTGGTGGTTTCTGTCGCCCACTCCCTCTCGCCATGCCTGCTAGCCCCTCAGAAAAGTGAGGTAGGGTCGAGAATGAAAAATTGTGCACCAAAATAGCGTCTAAATGGGTAATTTGGTAAAGAAAAGGAATTAAATTCTACTTTCTTTTTTATTTGTTTAATACTCATGAAAGACGAAATGTTATCCGATTGCTCAAATGAAGCGATTCGCGCCCTGAAGGGCTAATTAGAGGGCTTACGGTAATCTCTGCCTGTGAACCTTTATCTTCAGCGGCTGTAGGCCATTTTGTTATTGCTCTGTACGGAATCGAACCCGCAAATTGGTTAGAAAGGTCAAGAATGCGCAAAATTTGAGGTGTGGCACCAGCCACTTTGGTTTGCTTAAAGTAACTATCTCTGCGGTCAAGTCGCTTTGTCTTACCAGTTACCACTGCACTGGCGACAGGCTGTGAGTGCAAGTGCGAAGTAACTTTGTAAGCTCGCATTGTCCTGGAAGGGCAAAGTCACGTAGGTACGTACATACGTGCATTTTGGTGAGCTGAAGATAAGAAGGATCCCTCCCTCTCGACTCGATGTACTACATGCGGCAGCAGCAAGGGTCGATTCGCGGCACGCGAGCTAACCGGTCTCGAGCCGGGCGGGCGGGCGCTAGTCTGGGTCTCGAGTAGGACCGCTACTTTCTTCTGAGGGTAAACAGCGGAACAATGGGGCCTTTCTCGCGAAATCACTTACAATGGGTTCCGGAAATGCGGGTACACGGGCGGAAGTGGACGATCCCAAACTCGATCTTTACTCTTGGAATGGGTGATATGCGTCCGGCTGATTGGACACCGCTCTGATTGGGTGTGGCGATGGCGCGATCGATATCGCTACTCGATTTTGAGGCGGCGGCCGCCGATCCACTTAGATCGCGCGCGCCAACACCGCCGCCAACAAGGGGTTAAGACGTTAAGTCAACGCCGAACATTTGTTGACTACTGCTCGGCGCTGACAATGAGTGAAAAGGGCAAACAAAGGAGGCGAAAAAATCGGCTGTAGCGCGCCGTATAAATGCCGTCGACACGCCGCCATAGAAGCAGTTCAATTATTGCATCGCCGCGTATACAGCGCCGTACCGTGTCGACCGACTACCGTACCACCTCGTCTCTCACTGCCTCTCCACTGCAACCGCCCCTACTCGGCCATGTCTGCTGGACTGAAGATGTGAGTCTCAGTGGCTTGATCATTTCTGTGTGTACAGTACCTGGTAAAGAAATGCCAATGTCGAAAGATGTACTGCACTTCGATGGTAACTGTAGTTGGCAAGCATGTGTCCGAGCAGCTAACCGTATTCTCCAGTATTCGGTTTTTTGAATGCTTCTCAAACGTTTCAAAGCACAAGCCTATGCAGCTTTGTCTGTACTTGACACGATTCAGAGCTTCCGTGCTTGTCCTGTGCTTGATGGCCTTCCATCTGAGCGACGCCCAGTACTACTATCCGTCGTACTACCCAGGGGTGAGTGCGTGTCTGCTGCTTCTCCGTATCCACAGTGCAAACCGCGCAATGCTTTCACGATAGTCGCTGCCAAGAAGCACGGCTACTACTCTGAGTGCCGTAACTGACCTTTTTATTTTTAGTACGCCGCGGCGGTGCCCGCTTACGGTTACGGTTACGCGGCCGCGCCAGCAGCCGCCTACTACGGCTACGGCTACCCCGCCTTCGCGGCCGCCTACCCCGCCTACTATTACCCCAGGAACAAGGCGGCGGCTGCGGCTGCGGCGAAGAAAATGGCAGCGCAGAGGCGCGCCTAAAGAGCTAGCTGGCCGAAGGACGACGAGACGCGACACGAATAGGCAATGATGGCACGCGTAGAGCCCACCTCGCGTCTTCCACTTCCGTCTCGACCGACTGCTTCTTTGTGGACTACTGTACTTGCAACCGCTCTGAAACGTCTCTGCTGTTTGACAAAGCCGGTTCTGTCCACAATCGATGAATGCACCGCTGCGACCGGCGAGTACACAACGCCTCCAGGGCGCGCGCTAAGATGTACCTAGTCGTAATTCGCTGAGCCTGGACGCTTCACCTTGCTGGACACCCTAAGGTGCAACCAAAGAACAACTATAAAAGCCATTTGCTGCAACGATCGGCAAAGAAAACTTCCATGTGCCGCTTACATGCAGCAAAGCAGACCGTATTAGCGAGTTTGCTCTTCTGTTCAATCGCGGCCACATCCGACAAGAACGATGATTCTACAAGAACATGTGAGTGGAACGCTGGCTTCGAAGCTCCATAGCATGCATTTTGCGAATCTGCGACATGTAGCCTGCAGTAAAATCGCTTTTCCGGTCAATAGTGTTCCATATTTAGCATTTGACATTTTGTCAGAAGTCGCGAACGCAACGACGATTCTGCCGTCCAGCGCTAGTCAGCGATCGAGGTTGACTGGGTAAACACAGGACCAAACGGTTCCTTTTTTGACAAAAACCAATTCATGCGTCCCTCAGAACGTGCTGTGCCGACGGTTGGCTGCGCTACCGCGACTCGTGCTATTTGTACGGACGCGTCAAGTACAACTACGCGCAGGCGAGGCGCTTCTGCGGCCGGCTCAGCGCCTCGCTTTTCGTGCCCTCCGACATCTACGAATGGGTGAGCACAGGGGATTTATTCCGTTCGGCGCGCACGCACGCGCGCACGCACGCACGCAGCCACAATCGCCGTTGAGAACGCGATTCGACCGCACATGACGACGACGCAGTGGACGTGGGTGGGCCTCAAGTGGCGCGACGACCGACTGGGCAGCGAGACGCCCCTGGCTAGCGTCGACACCGCACTCTTGTGAGCACGACTGACGAACTTGCTCGGCCTGCCCACCGCGAGCGAGCGTCGCGTCAGTTTAGGCCTTGGCTCAACAAGATCCCGCCCACGCACGGCCGGTCGAACGTCGCCGACTGCGTCGCCTACTTTCAGCCTCTAGCAGCCGTCGGCCACTACGTGCACTTCTACCCCTGCACCTACCAGAACTTCTTTGTCTGCGAGCGCAACACTACCGCACCCGCGTCACCCTAGAGACACGTGGCGCTCTGTGTCCCGTTCGTCGTCATGAAGAAGCAAAGGGTTGCGTGGACCGACCACTGGAAGACAAACGTTGTACTGTACACTACACCGTCTGGAGGGTCACGCCGCTGTGAAACACGCAAAAAGGTTGTGTGGAGCGAGCACGGCGAGAACATCAGAAGTGGACGTCGACGCCGGGCGGAAGCTGCATGACGAATTGGTAGTCGAAGTAGAGGCAGTTCTCCATGATCGTGATCGTCTTGCCCTCGAGCTTCGCCGTGCGCACCTTCTCGTCCACCAGCGCCTGCACTTGCGCCGTTGGACCCGCAGGAAAAGCAGCCTAAAAGTGTAGATTCAAAACGTGTACTGTAAATTGGATTATTCAAATCTACTCTTTACGTCTGAACCGACCTGCATCATGGCCATGGCAATGCCGGCGCTAACGGTCGAATTCCGGCCCTTGCTGAAACACGCGCACATTTTTTTTGTGTTGGGCATTTTAATTTTCAAAAGGAAAGCAAAATGTCGACTTCTTCCTATTCCTCTTGTCGTATCGCGATGACGTCCGTCTCGACTCGTGGCGTGCTGGTGCGCTTCACAGTTATGCATACAATATAGAGAGAAGTTGCCAGGTACCAACCACTTTTGGTCTTCGCGTGGAAATTGCAAATATGAAAAAGGCCCATTAAATTGCTTAGTGAAAGAAATGGTGTACTGACAAAGAGACTGTGCAGCGGTCCATGATTCACTGGCGTGATATTCGTGGTAGTCGTCGTCGTCGTCGTCGCCATCCTTGGACGAGCAGAGACCCATCGCTGCTGGGTGGGGGAGAAGGCTGGAAAGCTGGCGGCGGGCGGCGCACGCACGGCCCAGCCCAAGGACCGCCTTCTTAGCAAATGCTGGGCACGGGGCCGATTAGTTTTCGAGAAATGCCCTCTCTAACCCGGCTGACTGCGGCCGTCGTCGCCCCGCTGTCCCCCCCCCCCCTTCCGGACGACACCAACGACGGTCGGAGTTAAGCGAATTGGCCGTTTGAAGTGGGCAAATTGAATTACGACGGCCATGTGAGGGCCGCTGATCAACGAGATTCGCTCGCCGCCGCCGCCGTTCTGGTGTACGGAAAAATGCACGAACACAAGAAAGTCGAGAACACGAATATTCCTGCAGGCAGACGACGTGTGATGAATATAAGGACGTGAATCTGAGCTGCTGGAACGTGGGGCAACATTAGCAATCAATTGTTGAAGGCAGTTTAAAATTTGAATTTTTTCAATTTTGTGTTGCTTTAGATAATACTTGTTACGGACACGACCACCCTGCCTCTACGCAGCTTCAACGGTCGCGTGCGGCATAATACTACTATAGTTTACAAGACGGATTGGTGCCTCCCGTGGCCGCAAATGTAGGGTTCGCTGGTGGTCTATTATCTCCGTTTGTACGCGGGGCGCGGCTGTCAGCAACTGCCAACTCATGAACGTTTTATCCGCGCGATATGCGTACGTAAGGAACGCTACGGTGTTCAGTCTTTTTTTCCCGCCACTCTTTTCTTCTAGGCGACAGACGAACGCCGGCTGTCTGAATCAGTCACATCGCTCCGTTTCAGTCGCTATCTACGCTCGAGGGCCTCGCAAAAAGGCCAACCAACAACAACTGTCCCAGAGCGGACTAAATCAAACCGCACGGGGTAAGCAGAGAGAGACCTATGGCTCGGTCTCATAAAGAATTCATTTGACGAGCGGGAGCTTGTCACGCTTCTGCGCCTATCGCTCGCGGCTAATTTTCATATGCCCGGCCATTTCTCCATTTCTCGTACCGCTCGGTCCATTGGACTCATTTCTGAGACAACTTCCTCGTGTTGCAGCGCACTAGGTAGGTAGGTAGGTAGCCCAGCAGTTTAGAAGAGCAACGGGAGGGCTTGGATGAGTCTTTTAGCTCGACTAGCGAAGCATGAGGAGGGGCCAGAAGAAAGGGCACCTTCTTGTTTCGCCAAGGCCCATTGGCGGCGCTGAGCAGCGCCTACCAACCCCTCGCTGTGCCAATCAGCGGTTCCACGACGGCCATTCACCGACTTTTCAGTCCTTTTTTTTCTCTGGCGCCGACTTCTGTGTGGTCGACGAAGCTCATTAGCTTTCGCAGCCAACAATTCACCAATGCTTGTTCATTGCGAAGTGTACTAGAAGTACTACATTCCCTAGGTGCGATCAATTGCATCATACGCCTAGAATAACACGCGAAGTTCACATCGCTACATTGGGCGAATCAGCGCGTCGTCAGCGCCATTCGCCCCCCCCCCCTATGGACTTGAGTTGTTGCTTTGGCAGTGCACGGAGCGCGGCCGCTGCTGTAATCCAATTGGCCTGTGCGTTGCGGCGCTGGGCTACCAGCCTACGGAACAAACGAAACTCGATCCAGCCACTTATCGGGAAGAGTTGTTGCAAAGTCAGCCGCCGACATGGAGAGGTGGAATAGGACGACGGCGGAGCCGCAGGGGGAGCATCCGGAGCGACTGGCCTACTACGCGGTCGCCGTGTGCCTGCAGATCCTGCTGTGCGCCGTCGGATTCGCGCTCAACTCATTCGTGCTGTTGGTGAGCGTCGTCCGACTGTGGAAGCGCCAGCGCAGGCCCGCGGCCGAGCAGCGGCGCCCGGGAGGCCCGCTGCTGCTGATCACGCTCAGTCTGTGCGCGGCCGACGCGCACGCCGCCTTCGCCGTCGGCATGGTCTTCGTCACGCACAGCGCCCTGCCGGAGTTCTTCAACAAAACTGTGAGTCGCTGCCGCGAACCAAATCGACAACGCAACACTCGACTGTCGGTTGTCTTACAGTCTGCCGATTGGTTCCGCTGCACGGGGGACCTACTGAAGCGGACGAGTCTGGTGACCAGCGTGTATCACCTTCTGCTGCTCTGCGTCAACCATTACTTCGCCATATCGCGACCTTTGAAGCATCGTCTGCTGGTCACTCCGCTGAAAATCATCTCGATTCTACTCGTCATTTGGACGCTGCCTGTCATCGTCTTTGGAGGACTGGATCTCGGCTTCTATATCCCGTTCAAAGACTGCGCAGCGTACAGAAAGAGTCGGATGTACGTACTGTCGGCGTCGCACCGTCAGCATTGTATGCGCTGACCCGCAGATACACGATGGCGATGACGGCGGTGATGTGCCTCCCGCTGGTCTGCATGGCCTGCCTCTACGTGCGCATCGTCCGCATGCTGAGGAGGCGACGTCTCTCGCGGATGGCGCTCTTCAACCTGTCCACCGACAGCGAGCCGCCAGGCGTCGGCCTGGGCAAGCGGAGACGCCAGTGGATGCGGTTCGCCGTCGACACCGACAAGGCGGTGGTGACGACGGCGCTCTACATCGGCACCTACCTGATGGGCTGGCTGCCGCCAGTCCTGTTCCAAATGCTCGTCTGCGAGGAGGGCTGTCTCGTTCGGTGGCCGAGAGAGAAGGGCGATATCCGGCCGGTGGGCGTCTTCGTCGCCGTCGCGCTGGCGAACATGGCGCTGCCGATGCGCACCATCGTCAACGTCTTCATCTACGCGCTGCGCGTGCGCTGCGTCAACGCGGCACTGAACGAGCTCGCTCTCGGCCTGCTCGGCGCCCGTCTGCCGCTCGCCCTCTCCGTCACGACGACCAGCTGGACGACGACGAGTCTCAGCAAGCATCACAACCTCGCACTAACCCTACTGAGAGACCCGCCGCCGCCACCGCCGCTGCCGAAGCACGCTCGTCCACTGAGGAAAGACACCATTGAGCGGTACGTCGAGCGATCAAACCACCGGGCAGGCGACCGACCAATCATCGGCCCCTTTCAGCGCCCCTTCTGCCTGCGAAGTTTTGCCTACGCTCAGACACAAGGGGAGACAGACGTCTCTCCCAGTGGTCGCCATCAGGGTTGCGCCAAGCGAAACGCAAGAGGAGCTCGTCAACGACCTTGTTGATAAGGAGTTTATCGAAATCAAAATGACTGAGGATAAAGAGTGAGAAGTATACCCTGTACACCCCGTATATGTTTATCTTTTTGTTGCTTCTCGTACTGTTGTGTTTGAGTTGGACACCTGTAGATGGACAACATATTCATTAGTGTTTGATGTAGAGTCGCGTGTGGGTCTGCGTCGGCGTATTGTTGCACGTTACGAGTGCAGACGAACCGAAATCCCGCGGGGTTGCAGAGCCGTTTGTGAGCGTGCGTTTTCTGTGCTAGACGTGGCACCGCGAGCGTTGCAAAAACCGCAACATCCATCTGTTTCCTGCAGGCCTCTAGGTTGACGTGACGTCAGTGGCTTTATTAAAACAAACAAAAAGAAAGCTTCCCTTGGGACTTCGTTGCGCAGAACTGCGTAGCGCCGACTTTTTTAGCGAAAAGAATGGATACAGCACAAATAAAAGACGCGTGTCAAACGGTTATTGCGCATTCATGTCTGCTGAGTTGTCACTCGGTGGCGTGCGTGTGATGCATGTGGTGGGGGTGAGTGTAATGACCATTGCAACACTTGAGCGTTTGCAAACGGAGTTTCGGTGTGATGATGATGATTGTAGCCGATTATTAATCAAACCGTAATCGATACTGAGATGTAGCACACAAAGGCTTGCATTGACGTACTCAACTGGCCATTGATTGAAGGACCACCCGTTCCACTGATAATGAGTTCGTAGCAAAAAAATAGGAACGCACTTTTGCATCGACCGACTACTGTATGTAAACTGCAGTTATTGCATAAACAACGTACCGACCATGTTTCGAAGTCTCATTTTTTTTATGCGTGCAGCACATATAGTAGCACACCCGGTCGAAGATGCTCGAAATGTTTGGTTTTGTTCTTTTTGCGCTCTCTTACTTGTCGCTTCATCAGAGTTGGCTCTCGGTCAGAGCGACTGGGAATTGGCGGCTGGAGGGCAAGTTGGATGACTGGCGGCGGTCTCTTTTAGGTCGGACGGATGAGGAATAGCCGGGGGCAATAGCAATTGATGCAGGGCGGGCGGACGGAGCGACGCGTCTGCCCCGGCCCGAGAGCGCGCGCGTCGATGGATTGAGCCGGAAGAGTTGCATTTTTTTCGAGCAGCCCCTGGGCTTTGAGCGGAGGCGGAATCGCGTCAGTGCCCGTCGACGCCGGCGCACTTGCTTTCGACAATGTGTGTATGTACGTGTGGTTGCACGTGTGCGTTCGTATAGACACGCAGACGTCCCCTACAGTCCACCCGTGCCGCCGGCTTGGAGCCGACTTTTCCACATCGGAGGAAAAGGACGGGCCGCGCGTGCTTGTGAATGTGAAACGCCGTGTGTGGTCTCGAGGCGCCTGTCCGTTCGAGCGGTGCGGCTGGCCGGTCAATTGTGCGTGCGCGTGACGGTCGGCGAGGTAGCAGCGGGGCGGCGTTCGTCTCCAGGCGCTGCGATTGGAATGAGTGTTGTCGTCGTCGTCGTCGTCGCGGCCATATAGAAGGTGAAGCGACGACGACGAGCATGGAGTTGGAGGAGACGGAGGAAGAGCGAGAGCTACGCCGTCGCCTCTACCTGGTCGTCATACCGGCTCTCTTCTCGCTCTGCATCGTCGGCCTGCTTGCGCACGCCACGATCGTGCTGGCGACGCTGGCGCGCTGCCGTCGCCGACGCCGTCAGACGACGACATTCGGCGCCGGCTTCGGCAGGGACGCGGCGGGACCGCTCATCGTCATCACGCTCAGTCTCTGCACCGCCGACGGCGCGCTCGCGCTCGAGCTGGCGTCCTGCTTCCTCCTGCAGAGCTTGCTGCCCGTAGCCTTTGGCCTAGAGGTTCGATCGCGCTACTCTTCATTATCGACATGCATGCTGTTTCTTTTCGTTTAGATTCCTACGTGGCTACGCTGCACGGAGCCGACAGTTCGAAATGGCGTCCTGATGACGTGCGGCTATCATCTGCTGGTGATGTCGGTCAACCACTACGTGGCCATCACGCGCCCTCTGAGGTACGGCGCGTTCGCGACGCGCCAGAGGGTGGCCCTGATGCTGGCGGCGGTGTGGCTGCTGCCCACGAGCGCCTTGGTCACCGTCGACGGCCTCTCCTACTTCGCATACGGCGCCACAAACTCGACGTGTGGGACCATCAGGAAATGGTGGCCGTGAGTTCTTCTTACGAGAACTTTGAAAACCCGCTTACTGGGAACTTAAAGTGAGTTCGGGGACGTATACAGATACAAGGCGTTGGAGAGCTTCGTGCTGACGCTGCCGTTATTGGCCATGCTGGGCTTGTACGCGAAGGTTGTGACCGAGGTTCGCCGAAGAGGAAACGCGCGCTCTGCACTCCTTGGAATTCTGGAATCCAAGGAGAAACTCAAGCACGACAAGGCGCTGTTGAAGAATGCACGAGCGGTCGTCACTACGAGCATTTATATCGCCACCTACATGCTGGGCTGGCTGCCGACGGTTGTGGTCCAAGTCGTCTGGTGCGGCAATTGCATAATCCAGCCCGACGTCAGCCTGACCACGGTCGTCTTCGTCAAGGCGCTCGTATACGCCGCAATTTTGCTCAAGATCCTTCTCAACGTCTTCGTCTACGCACTACGGGTGGGCGAGATCAACGCGGCACTGAACGAGCTGCTGCTGCTCGCGTGCGGCACGAGGCTGCCGCTGACGCTGACGACGAGCGCCTCCTCCGCCCGGCTGTGCCAACCTGTAGCCGATGACAAGCCGCCGCGACGGCAGCACGACAAGGCTACCAGAGCAGAAACCTACGACGGGTATGGAATGAATGATTTTTTTGCATTTGCAAGGTCGCTGTCAGCGAATTTGTGCAGATCACTGGTGGTGGCGCACGAGCTACTGCTGCGCGTGCAGCCGCGACCGAGACAGATCTCTTGGCCGAGCGTTGAGCTGCACTCCGTCAGCTCTCGCTCGGCCAACTCGCTTTTCGAGCAGCCAACCGGCGAAGCCGACCATTCCGAGTCCGACTAAAAAGAGCAGGCTGCGACGCGATCTGGTCGTCCCCCATGTTGTACCTCTCGTGTGGCTCTGAAGCGACTGACATCGTGATTTCCCAAGCTTCTATCGCAGAACGCTACAATCCTTCGTTCGCGAAGCAAGCAAAATAGATGTGCAATTTATACTCGCCAAACGACGGCGGGATTGCCAGGCATCGCGCAAACGAGCACAGTGCGTGCGTGCTGCGCTATTGTTTTTGGGCGGCCGCTAACTTGTTGACATCCGCTGGGAAGGTTAATATCATGTTCCGCTCCTGAAATGCAATCCGGGAACGATTTGTAATACTACCCATCGCTTGCTGTTTGCCACACCCTGCCGCCAGCCAGTCACCACAACAGCCTTCAAATACAATAGCCAAACACCAACCGAATCAGACCCAACAAAGCGAGTGTCGTGGCCTTCTCAATTGTCGTAAAGTGACCAGCGAGCGAGAGAAAAGATGCGACTCTTGACGGCGCTCACGGCGTTGGCTGTCGCTTGCCTCTTCGTCGACGGCCAGCCCGCAATCCGTCTCCGCATCACGCAGACGGCGCTCGACCGCTTCAATTACGTTAGTGTACCGCACTCAGTTCGATTCGGTTGTGCAAAAATTAGCCCCCGGGGGGCTAATTATAGGGTTTACGGTATGCAGCAGGATGTAATGTAGCGGCGCGAGAGTTGCAGATCTTCAAGCGAGTCTTCCGCGCCCTTCTGAAGGAGGCGCCCGACCAGCTCGAGGGCCACCGCTGCGAGGAGCACAAGGTGACCATCGAAGGACTCTATGTGAGTGATTGTGCTTCCATTTCCTGTCGGTGGGATTTCTCGTGCTGTCGCTGCTCTGCGCAGCTGTAGAGTGCAGCTGGCGTTCTTCCGACTGTCTTTGTCGGCCCTCGTGGCAAGTGCCCGTAGACGGGAAGGCGTCGTGGACATGGGTATGCTAATGGGCCATTGACGGCCTCCTAGCGTTGCCCCTAATCCAACAAAAAATGCTCCGCTCCGCCGTGACGTCGAGAGGCGGTGAGGGGAGACGAAGATGACGATGCAGATCGAGCCTTACTTGGTGATGCCGCACGTGACGGCGCGCTTCGTGCCGCCCGACACGATCCTCATGGAGATGCACGGGGGACACGGCGAGGCGCGACTCATTCTCTCGACCGAACTCGCCGACGGCTCCAACGACACGGGACACGTGCACGTAAGAATGCCAGAGCTCTCAATCGGACCGCACCAAAATCTAATCCGTGCCCTAGGGGCATAAACAATAAACGTAAAATTTAAAAACATAAACTAGGCTTCACGTACAGCTTAAGCCAAAGCCGAAGCTGAAGGCGTGCGAGAAGTTCGCTTTTTTGGTTCCTTGCGGAATATAAAAATCGATAATAAAGGCAAATTTTGGAGTTTGTCCAATCACGCGCATTTGTCAGAATGGACACGAACCTATTGTATCTGTATGCATACGAATCACCAAGATCTGAGAATCGAGAAACCAGTTTGCAGGCCGTAATGGACGACATGCTCTATCGCGCCGAAGTCAAGTTCGAGAAAGCGGGTCCAAAGCTTTTGATGCAGCACTGTCACACTTCTATGAACACGTTCAATGTGACAGCAACCGGTTCGTTCTCTCATTCAAACTGGCAAGACGTCCACTCCGCACTATAGCAACCGTGGTAGACTGACTGTGCAGACTAGACGAGCGGAGCGCTTCCAGGCTTCAGTCAGCAGGAAGACGCGGCGAAAAGGGTGGTGGAGATCGCGCACTTCTACAAGAACAAGCTCGCACACGAAATGTGCAAGCAAGAAACTATGGAGAGTTTCAACGACACGACCGACATCTCCAAATATGTGGAGGACATTCGGTGAGTGGAGAAGAGCAACGCGCATGATCTTAGTACTTATTCATGTAGTATATCGTTGCGTCTTCAAACAGAAAATCGGGCCTTTACTTTAGGGGGGGGGGGAGTGGAAGGGGGGGGGGGGGGTGCTTTTGCAGTACCAAACGCATCCCACACTAGGTGAGCGAATGAAAAGCAACAGTGGCGGGCAATAGCGTTTTTTCAGAATGGGCGAGTCGTTCGTCGACTTCGACTTCAAGGGATGCTTCAAGTTCTTGATGATGAACTGCACGACCTTCTCCCCTCCCAGCCTTCCCCATGTACAAGCCGCGATTCCGATTGAAGATTTCATGCGCCATCTAATCAAAGACAGAGTTTGATGTCTTCCAGGTCGACAACAACCGGATGTTCTATCTAGTGGTGTCAGAGGCACTCATCAACGAGCTGTTCAAGCTGGCCACTCACGGCGGATACCAGTCGCAAAGTGATGAGATCAAAGGCGCCGCCATCGAAGCTCTTGCCGCCCTCAAGGCCAAACACCCCGACCAGGATGTCTGGACCGAATTGAGCCCCTCTAACAACGGTTTGTATTTAAATGTGTTAGGAACGAAGGCGAGTACTTGCAGAACCAATTGGAACATTTGCATATTTGTAGATGTACATAAACATATGTAAATTTGCAAACGATGACTGTGTGAATAAAAAGAGTTACTGTAGCACATGAGTTAGTTGGGACTGTATCTACCGTATTCCGTATTCTTTTAGAAACGGTCGCTATCAGAGGCCGATTGGCCAACGTCAGCGTTGACTTCCTGCCGCGCGACAGCGACATGGCCGCGGCAGAGCTTCACGCTTCCGTCGACATGATCTACCAGCGCGACGAGGAGCTAAGCGTTCCCTTCAAGGCGGAGATCAAAGGATACTTTGCGATCGAGTCAGTCGTTGTGCTTTTCTTTCACCCTTCTGAAGCTGATGCCGGAATACACAACATCTGCAGAACGAAAGGAGCGAATTCGACGACCTTGCTTCCCAACTTCGAGATCGTGTCAGCCAAGGTTGTCAGTCTCAGCATTTCGTCTGCGAGCGACGAGCCGATGCTGTCGGACGAGAACCGAAAGAGCCTCGCGGACGAGATCAGGAGTGAGTCGACGTATCCAGCCAATGTCCTGTCAGACATCAGTACAACATTGTCTGCAACGCAAGTGCAAAATGGAGCTCATGGATTCGCCAAGTTCAGAGATCTCAAACAGGGAGCTGACGAAGGCGCGCCAGGAGGCGAACGCCATGATTCAGAGCTTCTCCCTTCCGGGGGCGGTGCGCAAGGTTCTCGACATCATCCGGCCCGTGCTGGAGCTGCGCACGTACGAGAACGCCCTCGCTCTGGGCGTCGACGTGCCGCTCGCGGATGACGTGAGGCCATCAACAGCTGCGTGTCTCTGACGACACCACAATAACGATCGTTCAGTTCTACGAACGCATCACGGACGCGGAAAACATGCAGAGCATCGCTGAGATGGCCATGCAGGGCGCGCAAATGGGCGCCATGATACAGCCGGGCGGCCCACCGATGGTACCCGACGCCATAAGCGCTAGGGCGTCGTTGGTCGCCCCATGATGATCGGTTGCTCACTCCCCTCAGACATTAGTAATACATAGTAGTGTTGATTCACACACAGCACTCTGGTGACACGGGCACGGCACTCCGTGACCGGACCGCGCGTACCGGATATATCGATCGGTGCTAATGAGTCTGTTTTAAACGGTGCTTGGAAATTGAAGCAGGGAGCAAGCACATATGCACAGACAAAATTTTTTTTCCATCCTGTAATTTGGACGATATTTGCGCTAGCGGTGACTTGTTTGCGTTTTAAATTAAATTATAAAATTGGAAAATCTTTGCAAAATCTCGACGAGAGGTTACACCGCCTGTATTTCCGCTCTCAGAGGCATCCAACTCGTGGGAGCACGACAATTTACCGCGGACAATTTACCGCGCACAATTTACCGCGGACAATTTACCGCGGCGACAATTTACCGCGACACAATTTACCGCGGCGACAGTTTACCGCCATTACCATATTTACAATACAATTCAGTTTGATTGATTACGCGCATCTCAGCAGGACACTCCGTACTACAAGTAGGGTAGGTATATTGACAGAACGGCTACCTGTGGTGCGGATGCGGAACCATGGGTGGGTCGATCACATAAATACCGTACGCTGCCGATCCGAGAGGCAAGCACTTTGCTTTACTGCTGCGATGTCGCTGACAACAGAAAAGAACCGACTCAAGATCTGCCATAATGGCTACTTCTGCGTCAAGGACAAGGACCTCACTTCCGAAGAGCCACAACCACGCCCCTGAGCCGGGTCGCAGCGAAGCTCTCAGCGCCCTGACGAGTCTTCGGAAGCGGGCTGCCGACGCCCAGGAGTCGACACAGCAGATTCTGGCCGAGTCAACCACCGCCATCTGCGCTCCAGCCATTTCTCGGCTCCCTACCATGCGCTCTCAGCAGCGCATGGTTCAGCGGCAGAGAAATCAGCACAACAACGTGGCGCCTAGCCGGCCAACAGAGAGGAACTGTCCTTCCGCCCCGAGCACAAGGTCCTCCGACGATTCGTGGTCACCGCGTGCTCCGTCTTTGCTGATAGAAAGAAATTTGAAACAGAAAGAAATTTGTGTGTACGCTTTGCGGAAGGGTCAAAACTGTGAATTGGCGCGGTAAATTGTCGCTGCGGTAAATTGTGTCGCGGTAAACTGTCGCCGCGGTAAATTGTGCGCGGTAAATTGTCCGCGGTAAACTGTCGCAGACCCCAACTCGTGCTACTAGTATTTCAGTGCACAACACAGTAAGGTTATCCAATAGCTGAAGTGCACCAGGATTAAGATTAAGCGAACGAATCGGATCAATTGCGATGACGAGTGAGGTGTCTTTCAATCATCCTGAAGGGAAACTCCGTCTACACAAAGCTGCTTAGTGGATTGTTCGTCGTGCGTCAGCGCTCACAAGTCACGCCCGTCCGCCCACAACAGGATCTGTGACGAAGGCTCCTCATGTGACACCTGCAGCTTAGTAGGACTAGTCCAAGACCGCGAAGTCCACCACTCTACACCTTCTTAGAGAACTGCAACGCTTCCTTCCAAACAAGAGAGCCATGGACAGAAATTCCCTCCTGGCGCTTTTGGCGGCTGTTTTGTCAGCGGCGCATCATCATGCCGCGCCGAACGAAGAAATCAAAGTGAAAGTCGGAATGATGCTGCCGAAAGAGTCCGAGCGTTTGCTGCCCAAGATCGGCTACGGAACCTCCGCATCAGCAGTCACGATCGCCTTGGATCGCATCAGAAAGGAGCAGCTATTGCCAAATGTTAACTTCACGTCGGTGACTGTGAGAGCTATTGCACGCTGTGCAATGCCTACTGTTAACAGTTCAGATTCACGTGGCAGTGGCCAGAATGCAACGAAGCGCTGGCCGTTGGAACCGTCACTGACTTCTTTCTCTTTGAAAACGTCGACGTCATAATTGGACCGCCGTGCTCAATCGGTAGCCATGATTAATTGCGTGTCTGAGCGAGTTTAGGCACCCAAAATTTGGCTGTCGTTCAGCGGCCGTGGTCGCTGGCATCATGGGCAACTACTTCGACAAGCCGCTAGTCAGCTGGGCCGCGAGCAGCCCGGACCTGGGCGACCGGCGCCGCTTCCCCACCATGGCTCGAACGATCGGCAGCGCGCGCCGGTCGGTCGTCGTCGTTAAAGCTACGCAAAGTAGAATGCTGCGCACCTTCTTCAGACTGGGCGCGGCGCTGGTGCAGGTGCTGCAGCACTTCGGCTGGAGACGCATCGCGTTCGTCTACGGCGACGACCACGAGAGACGCAAGTGCCACTACGTCTACGCCAGCTTTCGCGAGGTCGTCGACGACGACGACACCAAAGGCGTCGACATCAACGAAGCGTTCGTGGGATTCGTCGACGGCTCCGTTCCCACCGACGCCCAGCTCGACACGACGCTCCATCGAATTGAGGTCTCTGCGAAAAGTAAGTCGTGCAACGTTACTAACTATGGAATAAGAAACTACATGTAATATGAATAAATTCTGGAAATACCGTAGACCTGATTCTGTGCTTGGAACGTGCACAGCTTTCGCAGAGAAGGGGGGGGGGGTGGAGAGCTAAAATTTAGTGTGAGTGTAAGGTAGGGGTATGGTGTCACTACCTAGTTAGTCGGAGGGCTTGTTCAGTCGTGGTCGTCTGCCTGGACACGAACCGCGAGCGCCGACGGTTCATGCTGGCGGCCTACGACCGCGGCATGGCGACCAGCGACTACGTCTACATCCTGCCCGACTACGTGCCCGACGTCGACAAGACGCGCATCTGGGAGGACCAGCGCGAGCCCGCCTCCCACAGAGACGGCCGCGACGCCGAGGCCAAGACCGCCTTTGGCTACGCAATCGTGGTACGCAAGCTATGCGGCAGCGGTTGGCCTAGTGGTGGGCAATCGGCCTCTTCCACACACGGTTCTGGGTTCGATTCGTGATGGAGCCACTAACGAGGCCTACTTCCCTGTCAAGCCATTTTCTCGGGACGTCTCTGCATAGACTGCAGAGGGCGTTCTTCCGATTTGCGCAGCCATCGTGGCTAATTACTTACATGTACATATGTGCCAGTAGGCAGAAAGGCGTCATGGAGATGGGTACCTTCTATATGCTATACGGGCCATTGACGGCCTCCTAGTGTTGCCCTTAATCCAACACAACAACAAGAGCAAGCCGTGTGAATGTGAATGTCACTGAACAACAGCAACGAGAAATCAGCGGAAGCGGCAACGATTTAGATGGAGGTGTACACTGTCGACAAAGAGGAGTTGCACTCGTTCCGGCAAATGATTCCCGAGAGAATGAAGGAGTGGCCGTTCTACTATCATACCGACAATCCCAAGGAACAATACGTCAGTGCACACATCCTCCTATGTGCAAATGCATGTACAGTATCCATTCCATCACGTCGCAATCTCTAGGGATCCACCTACTCGCCGTTCCTACACGACGCCATGTACCTCTACGCGCTGGCTCTGAACAAGACGCTCGAAGATGGAGGCAAAGTCGCGGACGGTCGGACCATCATTGACAACTGCAAGGGCATGGTATTCGAAGGTACCGTTCACCCAGCGCACTACCCCCCCCCCCCACCATCGGTTTGTACCAAAGTGGAACACGACCGACGCAGGATACACTGGTCACGTCGTCATCGACCAGTTGGCAAGCCGAGACCCGCACTTTGTGCTGCGCGGCTTCGTCGAAGGCGTCTACAAACCGCTCGTAATTCTCGACATGACCAGCGAAACCAACGTACTATGTCGGCACCGAAGATGACTACCCGATCCCAATCGACTTTTTTTCCACAGATTGTGCAAATGGCCGTGACCGCGGCGAAGATGTGGGCGAACAGAGGTGGCAGACAACCAGTAGATTTTCCCGAATGTGGCTGGAATGGAGAACTGTGCCAGGGTAAAAGCGATGACGAGTGCTCGAGCAATGGAAAACGGATCGGACGCATTCAGACATGAGCGCGCTCATTCTTTCCGCTGGCTTTTCATCTGCCGCAGTAGTTCTACTCGTGGTCGCTGTTGTAGTCATCTACAGGTAAGGTAGACACAATTAAAATTTTAGAGTGGTTTCTGACTCAGTCAAAAGTTGCCGTATACCGCACGTAGGTACATTGTATACATTGCTGTACACATATCAATACAGAGCTTGTACTAGCAATTAAGATACAAGAGAAGAGCGAAGCTAATGCAGGAACGCACTTGGCATGTTCTAAGTGCAGAGCTCATTCCACTTGATAACAAAGGAGTAAGTATTTAACGAGTGTATAATATGCAAAATTAGTCATCTGTGGAACTATTCAGCGAATCAGCTACAATGTTGGCAAAAGTGAGGCTTCCATGGCCACAGTCAACTCGTCGCTGCACTCTCTCACAAGCGACATACGCCGATGGGGCACTAAAGAGGGCATTGAGTTCTCCTTTTTTCGAGGTACAATGCACTACTCTGAATTGCGACAAATTTACCCATTCATTCATTCGCACGT
>JASAMY010002197.1:0-33670 GCA_030248085.1 Paralinhomoeus sp. GSCO2_6 | reverse complement strand
AATGCTAGAGCTGCTGAAAACCACCATCTGCACTTTTGCCCAGGCCTGTGAACACACTGATTCAATGTCATAGTGTGGGTCATGTAGAACAAGAAAAAGAGATTTCGTCCCTGTTTAGAGGCCTAATATTACCTCGTAGCCACTGACAGTTGCCCAATATGGTCAGCAGGGGCAGAGCTCAGCTGCAGCACCAGCACACTCCAACCAGCAAACAGCAGCAGCAGCGGCAACCATCGAGTCCATCTGCTGGTCATTTCCTGGACAAGATCAGGCAAGGCCTGGTTGGCCCAACTGCAGCCACCACCTCTGCAGAATCTCCAAAGTTGCAAATTTCGAATGATGCCTCAGTGAGCCTCTGCCACCTTGTTCTTGTTCCCAAACTGTCTTACTGGATTTGTCTGTTCAGCAGCCACTCAGCCCAGTCTCACAGCTACAACAGCAGTTCAACAAGTCGCTGTCTTTGGTGGACATGGAGAAGCCGACAGTTGGAACTAGGAAACTGATGCCTCCTCTCCATGGTGCCCCTCTGGCCCAGAAGCCAGCACATGGCCCCAGGAGACGAGAAGTCAAGGAGGTGATCCCACCGTGAGTTCAGCTTTGTGGAACGCACGCAGGCGCGTATGCCCAGACGTTAAGCAGCAAATGCTTCTGTCTGGCTTATCATCATCCTTTTCGTTCCTTGGCAGCTTCTACTTTCCCACGGGCCGTCCAAGTACTCAAGACTTTGCGACGACGCTGACGCAAGCCAAGGAGCTGTTCTGAGTGTCAGGCCAGCTGCCAGGAGAGAATCTGGCTTCTCTGCTCAAGCTCTGCGGCTTCCCCTTCTATTCCAAGAAGGCCTTGCAGCTCATCTGCTCGCCCAATCCCGACTCCGACATTGTGACATTCCAAAAATTTGCGGCCTTTTGGGGAAGGGTGAGCAGATACGGTATTCCATCTCCTTGTTTAGTGGGTGGGTGAGTGTTTGATGCTTGAATGTGGCATTTGTCTAAACGGCACACTGTAGGTTTGTTTATGATGATATTCATTGTGTGCCTGTGCATACATTTTCAGTGTGTGATTACCGAAAATCTTACAGTAGCCGTTTCTATTGTACCTTTTCAATATTACCTTGAATATTGCGAGTTTGCAAATGTAATGCAACACCCCATCGGTGTACGCTTTGTTGTGCGGGCAAAAATAAAGTAGTACTTAGGCACATTTGTCTTATGTGTATATGCAGCTGCACCCATTAAATGAGAGGTCGTTTCAGCAACTGTTTGTTGGTGCTAATCAGCCAGGCAATTGGGATGGGATGCATGACTAAACACTACAAAATCGACAATTTGTACAGCAACATTTGCTTAATCGCAGATCTAAGACAATTATGGATTGAACTACATCTTTACGGAGGTTGAGATGATGGATCTGAATTATGAGGTTGAGATTATAGAAGTTATAGAAGATTATAGAGATTATAGAAGTTAAATTGGATATAATACCCCCCCCCCCTGCATTTAGTACCCTCCATACATACCCGCTCCGCTAGGGTGCTTACCATAGAAGTGGGGGGGGGGCTTATAGTTTTGGTGGCCTCTGTCAGGGGAGGGGTATCATGAGAGGTGATTGTAGGTTTTACAGTGTTGACTTTTGCCCTTTGCCACCCTGTGCATGTACATTCGATCAAGTTTGTGAACATGGGGGATTTCTTTGAGACATTAGTCAACCTGCCCAACTAGTCTGTTTTTGTGTAGGCTCAAAGAGGCGCGGTGCCATGACGAGAGCTCACGGTTCGTCTACCTGCTGACTACAGCAGCTTCCGAGGGTGATGGCATCAGGGGACCTCGTCGCTATCTCCTACCCTCCGACTTCCAGCACATCCTGCATGTGCGTGCCTAATGACCGGCTTTGTGCGCTGGCCATTGGCCACCACTGTAAAAGGATGTTCTTTTCAGGACATTGTTGACACGCTGCCCAGTCTGTACTTTCTCAGAGAGACGCCAGAGTTCCACTCGAGATATGTGCAGACGGTATAAAGCTTGGATTTGGACTGACGGCATGCCATGTAACCGAGTTTTGAAGGGGGTGGGGGGGGGGGGTGACCTGCATGCTATAATTTAGCAACACTTTTTGTTCCCTTCTCAAGCATCTGTCTCGAAACACTGTGCAGTTGGCACGACTTCTTAGCCATAAACGCTCTTCAGAGGCTTAAAAATACAGAGGAGAAAAAACAGGGCCTCAGTCAATTTGTTGAAAATGTGACCATGTAAATCCTTCCAAAAAGCGTCGAACTTTCCCTACTGGCCATGTTCAGCAGGGGGTAACCTGCAATCAGTGCAGGATTGACTGCAGCTGACGCGGGGGAGGGTGACGCATACCAACCCCCTACCCAGTTATACCTATGGGGTTGCTTCCACGACAAAGCTCACCCCCCCCCCCCCACCTACCGTAAAGCCTCCAATAGAAGCCCCCTCCCAGAGGGCCCCCCCCCCGGGGCAAGTCAATTTTACGCGCCAAAATCAAATTTTTGAATGCTACTCAGTTGCATTAAAAGTGCATATATATGGTGTGTAATCATGTGTACAATACACGTATTTCAATTAAACTTTTAAATTCCGGCTACCTGTGTGCATTTTAAGGCATTTCAATGTTAAATTTTGCTGCAAAATTGCGCAAAAATCTTACGAAATTAATAGTGCCCCCCTCTTGAGAGACATTGAAACAATAGTGCCCATGGAGGACTTACGGTATCCAGAAGATGTGTAATGGGAGCTGGGGTAGGGGGTTTCACCACACATTTTTCCAACACCCCTTCCCCCCCCCCTCCCACAATTTGTTCAGAACTTATTTCGACCCGTCTAAAACGATAGCAATGAGTAAACAAACGTTAGTGTTGTTGAGTACTTTTCAGAGCTCACAATATATGGCCACTGTTCAGACTTGACCGCTCCAATTCGCCTTTCACACGTTGTCACACTGTCAGTATTTATGAAGATGGGCAGCGCATGGCCTAGTGGTAAAGAATCGGCCTCTTGCGCGCAAGGT
Source organism: Paralinhomoeus sp. GSCO2_6 (assembly GCA_030248085.1). Taxonomy (NCBI): domain Eukaryota; kingdom Metazoa; phylum Nematoda; class Chromadorea; order Monhysterida; family Linhomoeidae; genus Paralinhomoeus; species Paralinhomoeus sp. GSCO2_6. The sequence continues at coordinate 30,646 of JASAMY010002197.1, read as the reverse complement.
TCTGGGTTCGATTCTTGATGGAGCCACTAGACCGAGGACTTTTCCTTCGGTGGATTTTCTCGTGCCATCGCTGTCCGAAGGTCTTTGGCTCATTGCGCGGCTCTAGGGCAGGAAGGCGTCATGGAGATGGCTATGCTATATGGGCCATTGACGGCCTCCTAGCGTTGCCCCTAATCCAACAACAACAACAACAACATTTATGAAGATGGAAGACAGTATGATAATACATACTCGAAATAGTGTAACTCCACAGGTCTATACATACGCCGCCTGCACTTGGCGTAACGTCAGTCAATATCTCTGTTTCAATTACTATTATTTCGGACTGTCGTCGAATCAAACGAGTCCAGCCAACCGCGCAACTTATGCGACTAGCGAAACATTCGCTGCTCATTGCACGAATAATAATAAATCGATAATTGCATCTTTCCCACGCACGCGCGCGCGCGCATCTGCCAGCAGAGCTTGGGCTGCTGAGTGCCAGCATGAACTGCGTCAGGGGGACGGTTCCAGTTCGTACTTGTCGAACGGCAAGTTGTAAACCGGTTCAACGGGCTCGCAACGGAACTTCAGCACTGCTTCAAGCGAGTGCGTGCGTCATGACTCTCCCCCCCCCCCCGCCATACCAGAGACAGGGTGTGGTGGTGGGGGGGGGGGGGGGGGCGAATGACCCTTCCAGAGGGGGGGGGGGGGGTGGGTGGGGGGGGGGGGAGTCCTGCGGATCGAAAAGTCGAGTGGGTCGGAAGTAGATGCCCGACGGTTTATTTTTTTACCAAAATAGCGTGGCACTTTCTTGGTCAAATGTGGCCTAGATAGCGTTCCTTGCCTGGTCCTAGGGTCATACAAAACTGAAAAGTACTGAGACTCATTTTTATTAATTTTCATGTTTTTGACAGGGCGAAACTCGTTTGGAACAAAGGGGGGGGGGGGGTGAAGATGGGGGTAACCAGAAAATTCTGATGGAGTTAGACAATTCTAACACTTCTAGAACGCTTTTTGACAGGTATGCCAACCCCCCTTTTTGTGACGACGGTGAACATGGGGTCGCACTCAGGAGGGGGTGGGGGGGGGGGGGTGTTGCACTCATGCTGTATGGGCCAATGACGGCCCCAAAAACAACAATAACACCACCCTGCTGATTGCATTCTAGGTGATCTCGAGGATTTTCTTCGATGTCAACAGGTCCTGGACTGGCAGGATATCCATTGCCGAGCTGAAGAAGTCGAATTTTCTACAGGTGCGTCATGTGTGCGCGCGCGCCACGCAGACATATCCAGTGGGAGGTGTTAAAATGGGGCGGTTCCCCCGCTCCTTTGTGCCCCCTCCCCCAGAGTTGGCTATGTGCTGACAGGAGCGGCAGTGACATATCACGCCCACCGACTGTTGAAACGAGTTTTCACGCAACCTACGGAATCAACGATAACAGACCCAAAACTGTGACTGCCCTCCCCCATATGCGATGTTGACCCCCTTCCCCAACCCAGTCAAACTGTGCGCGTGCGTGCGTGCTGGTGCGTGCGTGCGTCCGTGCTGGTGCTTGCGTGCGCGCGTGCGCTTCCTTTCGTATTTCTGGACTCTCCGTTCCAGGCGCTGCGTCTGCTGGAGACGGTGGAGGACGTGAACGCGGTGACGGCCTTCTTCAGCTACGAGCACTTCTACGTCGTCTACTGCAAGTTCTGGGAGCTGGACGACGACCACGACCTCGTCGTCGACAAGGCCGACCTCAAGAGATACGCGGACGGCGGTGCGTCCAACACACGCGCGCACGCACCGGCACGCACGCACGCACCGGCACGCACGCACGCGCCGGCACGCACGCACGCGCCGGCACGCGCGCACGCGCCGGCACGCGCGCACGCACGCACCGGCACGCACCGGCACGCACGCACGCGCCGGCACGCACGCACGCGCCGGCACGCGCGCACGCACGCACCGGCACGCACCGGCACGCACGCACGCACGCACGCACGCGCACGCACGCACCGGCACGCACGCACCGGCACGCGCATACCGGCACGCGCGCACTGTGAAAATCGGCGTTCAGCGATCAACCCCCTGATCGTGGACCGCATCTTCTCGGGCGCGGTGACGCGGCGTCGCGAGGGCGCGGGCGGAGGGGGACGCGGCGCCGAGCCCGTGGACAAGATGCCCTACGACGAGTTCGTCTACTTCGTGCTGGCAGAGGAGGACAAGAACCACCCCACCAGGTCTGGCCACCGACACACGGACCGCACGCACGCACTCACTGGATGGTTCTATGCTTGGACCGCCGACTGTAGTTGGGTGGGTCCGAGAGGGTTGGGAACCGAAAAGTGGGGGAAAATGTCCAGGACGGAAACATGTTGCACCAAAATGGCGTCGAAACTGGTTCTTTTGGTCAATATATTGGGTCCAAATAGCGTTTTCTCAGTGTTAGAAAAGGCGCGAAACGCTCGATTGAGACAGGTTCAAGGGCTTTCTGAGAATTCTGGCGGGGGGGGGGGGTTGGGGAGGGGGGGCCCTTTGCCGACTGTGGGGGTGGGGGGCGTGCGTGCTGACAGACACACGAAAGCGAACGCGCTGACTCGCTCGCTCGCTTGCTTGCAGCGTGGAGTACTGGTTCCGTTGTCTGGACTTGGACGGCGACGGGGTGCTGTCGCTGTACGAACTGGAGTACTTCTACGCCGGCGTCGTGCGCTACCTCGCCCAACGCGACATCGAGACACTGCAGTTCTCCGATCTCATCTGCCAGGTGCGAGCACGCACGCACCGGCACGCACGCGCATACGTCCAGTTAAATGAAGCCACGAATGGTCAGGGGGGAGGGGGGTGAGTACGGGTCTCGACATTTTTGGGTACCACGCCCGGGTGTAAATGGCCGCTCACTGGTGCTTCACCCCCCCCCCCCCCGAACCCAATGGACAAATTACGTCTGTCACACCGAAATGTCGCTGTGAAACTTGTACTTTCTTTTGTTTTTATTGTTCGCGAGCGAGGAGGAGGCGAATGTTCAGCTGTTGGACATGGTCCGTCCTGCGGGCGTGGACGTGGTCCGTCTGTCGGACCTGAAGCGCTCCCGCATGGCCGGCCACTTCATCAACTCCTTCGAGAACGCGCTCAAGTACCACGATCAGGAGACCTCCGAGGGAGAGCAGCGCGCATCGCTACAGGTCGGTCGGTGTTGGCTATGGCTATGCGAGTGCGTGCATGCATATGGTCGTGCATCATACAGTAGTGCCCTTCCCCCCTTTTGCAAACCCGATACGTAAACGGCACTTTGCTTGGGGAGGACCGGGTGGATAGACGGGAAGGGTACTTGGGGGCCGATCCAGTTTAAGAGTGTCCCGCTACCTATCGGTCCCTCCATCCTACCTGCAGTAGTCTTTACTTATGTACCGTCGTATCGCAGCTGGAGTCTGGGGAGCTGATGTCGGAGTGGGAGCGTTGGTGCGCCGAGGAGTACGAGAGCATGATGGAGGAGGAGGAGGAGCTGCGCAGGACCAACGAGCCCGCTGTCGGCCCCGACGCCGCCGCCCTCCTCTCTCTCGCCCTCCCGGACGAGAACGTTGACACGGAGATGTACGTAAGTCGCTACTACGCCAACACACACGAGTGCCGGTGCGTGCGTGCGTGCCGGTGCGTGCGTGCCGGTGCGTACGTGCGCGAGGTACCGGTGCGTGCGTGCCGGTGCGTGCGTGCGTGCCGGTGCGTGCGTGCGTGCCGGTGCGTGCGTGCCGGAGCGTGCCTGCGCTGCGTGCGTGCGTGCCTGCGTTGCGTGCGTGCGTGCGTGTGTGCGTGCGTGCGTGCGTGTGCGTGGAAAATCTTTAAATGCAAACTTACAGTAACGTCGATTCGGACGAGGAGGCGCCGCCGGCGCCGGGCCCTCGCCTCTACCCGAACCCGCCGCCCGACTACGCCACAGTCATGCAGAGACTACTGTAGCGCGGATTTGCATATACACTGTACGGATGGATGCGCGCCGCGCTCACTCACAGCAAGAAGCAACCTTCGACAGTAGAAATTACCGCGGCTATTTATTTATTCGGCTTTTGAAAATTTGTGAAGTGGGAAGAGTTGTTGTTTTTTGGGGGCGAATCGGTCTGTGGACAATTCTCACCGAATCTCTAGTGGCTCCGCGCGCGCGCGCGTGATTTGATCGGTTTTGTTTTGTCGTTCTTCACCTTGTCGGTTTTTTCTTTCAATTTGCCAATAAAGGGACGTTTGACCGATTCAACGGAATTGCGCTTGTGTGTTGCGCAGTGAATCCCGAGTTGTAGAAACGGTCAAATTCCTGGTGGGGGGGGGGCCGGGGGCACAAAGTCGCGCAATTCTCGCCACGATACAACACCTCGCGACAGCAGAGCAATTATCACCTCATGCATTTTCATGATTGGTTCGTGCAGTACACAAGTTGACTGTTGTTGTTTTCATCTCTCGAGCTCCTTCATAACTCTCAGACATAGTTCCTCTTTGTAAGGCGGTGCGACACACTGCACCCCAATGGGTAAACCAGCTGTGCCGGTAAGGTTCAGCTCTCGCATGATTTTGCCCATGAAATCGGTGGGGTGGTAGTCGTTCTTCAAAGCCACCTCGTCGGATTGTGTCACCTGGAATTGTGGGAGGCAGATATTCGATTCGATTTGCTGCAGATTCGAAATGCTAGTGTTGGTACAAAGCGATGTACCTACCATTGTGGCAGCGTATGGCTTAGTGGTAGAGAATCGGTTCCGGGTTCGATTCTTGATGGTCCACTACATCGAGCACTACTTCCCTCGCAATCGATTTTCTCGTGTCGTCGGTGCCCTTGATTACACATGGCGTTATTCCGATTGTCTTTAGCTCATTCTCCAGCTCTAGACGAGAAGACGTCATCAAAATGGGTATACTATATGGGCCATTGACGGCTTCCTAGCGTTGGCCCAATTCCAACAACGGCGGGTACTATTGTAGAAGGGCAATTACTGCGCGTGCAGAGGTTCCATACAGTCTCCGCCGCAACAGAGATGGGGGTTTCAGATTTAGATCAGAACCGTTCAGATCGTTTGGTCGCCCGGAATAGCTCGCATCCTCTCAATGGAGGCCAACGGTACCCTACTCGACTTGCTTCGAACACTGTACGTACATACCTTGGTCCAGGGCACGACCCCTCCGCAGTAGTCGAGCATGTTGAAGGGCACCAGGTAGTCGAGAGCCAATCCCACCTGCTGGCATCTGTCCAGCGGCAGAGCTGCGCTGGGATGCGTGGGGCAGATGAGGCAGTCCAAGCCCTGAGCTCGCCACTCGGTGGCGACCAGGTTACGGTACTCGTAGACGCTGGCGCAGAGCTGCAACTCAAATTCTGACTCAGAAGAGAACTTTTCACCAGAGTGAGAAACCTGCTGCAAGTCCTGTATGGAGTAGGGGACGTTTTGGAGGAGCGTTTTCATTTTTGGGTCGAAGTTGGATAGAATGCGCAGCAAACAGCGCGGCAGCCGCATCATGGCCGTAGAGTGGGTGTGAGCGTCCCAGATGTCCTTGGACATGTTGGCGGCGACGAATTTCCCTATTAGAGGAGACAGTTAGGCAGTGTGTCAAGCCAACACCCTAATGTGCATCTATCACTGGTGGGTACTGTACGTATATACCTATGTACGTAAGTACGCAGGTACATTGTCAGAGCCTCAAGCTGTACAGAGCTGCTACGCACATGTAGTAAGGTGAATTTTGAGCGCAACGAAGCACTGCATGCAAAGGCATTAAAACTATGGGTGTTCAGTAGGTTACAGCACCTCTGTCCATCATCATCGCAGCATTGGCAAGAGAGACGGCTTTGTCGACCCAGTTGGGTGGGATCCACTCCACGAGCTTGTGCCCAGCTCGTCCGAGATGCTCGCTCGCTTCCCGCACTGCCCGCCTCACAGCTGGAGTGGGTTCGAAGAAGCCGTCGCTCTCGAAGTAGCCGATTGTCAGCGTCCTCTTGGCGGTGTAAAGTGAGTCTTGGAAGGGTATCGGCGCCGTGTAGGGGTCCGCGGTGTCGCACTGATCTCTGATCGCGGGATCCAACAGAATTTTGACAACTTCCACAGCTGTGTCCACGTCCGCTGCTATCGGGCCAGTGCTGGCGCGAGCCAGCTGAATCCCACTCAGATGCGCATTAAAGTAGCCCATCTTGCTCAGCCGTATGGAGGAAGCCTGAAATGAGACTTGACCCTGACCCCCAGGTCGTGAGGGAAGATACCTTGAAATGCCTAATTAGCCCCTCCCCTACAATCAATCTTCCTCTCTTATTTGATCCTTCTCTAAAATTAACCCCCTCACACCAAAGATCCGCTGGACGACGCACCTTGAAGGCGACGACGCCGCAGCAGTGGGCCGGGATCCTCAGACTGCCCGCCAGGTCGCTGCCGAGGCCGAACATGGAACCGTCCGCGCCGATGAGCGCCGCCTCGCCGCCGCTGGACCCACCACTCGTCTTCGTCTCATTGTGAGGATTACTCGTCTCCCCATAGATGGGATTGGAGCAGTGGGACGCGCCCACCGTTTGGGGGACGTTCGTTCTGACGAAGGGCACGGCACCGGCTCGCTTGAGAACTTCGACCAAGAGTGCGTCCCGCTCAGCGGGGCGGTTGCACAGCCAATGAGCGTAGCCGGCAGTGACGACGTGGCCTTTCAGCTGAAAATACAGCTGGGTTGCAGAGATTTTAATTCTGAACTCTTGCCTAACCGCAATCTTGCTACGTACATCGATGCACTCTTTCACGCTGAATGGCAGGCCAAACAGGGCGGGCTTTGCTTTCTCTCGGTATTGCTCATCCAAATCTTGAGCGATGCGCAGTGCCTCAGGCAAAAATTGGGTGACGCAATTGGTTCTGCGATGGGCTTGCACAGCCTTGTCCCACCAAGCCAGCAAAACTTCGACTGCTGTGAATTCTCCTCGTTGCAGAGCGGCTGCAAGATGCATAGGAGGGTAGTTAATCGAATTAAACCGTCAACTGCGACTATTGTACTGCACTAAAACGATAGAACACATGCCGCACCTCTGAGATCAGCAAATGGCAATGCTTGAATGGCGACTGCTTTTTCAAAGTGGCTCTCTTTGAAATCCCGTATCTTATCTTCGATCCATTTTTCATCCGCGTCTCTTTTGCGGATCACTTCATTGATTTTGGATCTCAGTCTCTCAGTTTGCCTTCTTTTCTTGCTTTTCGAAACGAGAATATACAGCGTGACCAGGAATGTTGCCAGGGTGGTTCCCGCAAGCAGTTCATTGTTGAAAAAAAAGTTCGCAATCGGATGAAGCAGGCCAATAAAAGGCTGGAAAAGCATGTTGATTTGCCGTTCGTCTCTGCTTCGTGATCGACTAGCGGCACAGCTCTGGCTATGACATGCACAACATAGAAGCGCAGTTGTGAGCGATAAATTATTATGTCAGCGTTGCTTCTTTCATGCAGGCCAGGCGGCGGCAGCTTAGTCAGTTGGTTAGAAATGAAGTTTGCGGTAGCACACCAATGCCGCGCGACGATAACTATAGCGCGCACCTGTAGGTTATGTAGACAAGCGTCGGCTGTGTGTCGACTTTATCAGGCGTCGCAATTGAGGAGACACGCGCCGACGCAGGCGCAGTTTGCTGGTTGCATGCGTGCTGTGCAAAGTCACGTGGCGTCGCGGCGGTCGCACGCAGGCACGCAGGCACGCACGCACGCACGCCCCTACGCACGCACGCACCACTCACGCACGGTCGGACGCGCGCACGCACGAACGCACGCACGCACCACGCACGCACGCTACGACATGTATCTCTCTGACTGCCTGTCTGTCAGCCGCGTCAACCTCAGCATTATCATTCGTGCATTCTGGGCCCGTTCGTCGACGCAATGGGACAATGTCTACATACCGTATCAATCAATATTGTACCAATCAGTACAAGTTGTCGTGTTGGTTTAGCGGCGGTGTGTCATCGGCTCGATCGGTTTTCGAGTTAAATACTAAGTACCAAAAGTTATAAATAAGTCATTTCTTGCTCTTCTTGCCGTTCAAGGCTGCCAGTTCCTTTTTCGAGTAGTACGGCCAAATATCTCTGCCGCCCCTCTTTGCCAACTCTGAAATTTCGTTGTTTGTGTAGTGTGTATTTTACGATGCCTACGCTGAATACCGTCCTTGACGACTTACGGGCAGGGCCTTGTGCGCCCCCTGCCGCGTCTTGTGGAAATCGACGCATGTTGAGAACGTTGCGCTAAAAGGGCGGTGTATAAACTTTATCAAAACTAGGTATACACAGATAGGTGCACGGAATTTGTCGCACGCATGGGCGCAAATTTGTCGAATTGCACTAGGGTTTTTAATTTTGTATGTGGAGGAATTTGATTTGAATTTGAACGATTTGAACGATTTGAAGGATTTGAACGAAAAAGAGAAATTCTCATTCTAGACTTGCAAGTGTAAAGCGAGATTTTGCCGTGTAACGCCGAACAAAATTAGCTGCACTGCATACCCATACATAGGTGCTAGCAGTAGCGCTCATATGCAGTGTAGCTTCATTTTACAACTGTCGTGTACTTGTACTGTACTTTATCAATACTGTACGTTTCCGTCTCCAAATTCGCGCAAAATGCTTGCCTTCTGAAACTGCTGGGAAGTCGCATGGCTCGGCTGATTTCTTTTGTCGAATATGCGATAGAGTCGCAGTCCAAAGATGGGGTCCTGTGTGTAGTTTTGATATGTTTGATTGTTTGATGTTTGATTGTAATTTTGAACACACACGCGAACAGGAATTGAATTGAAATTGAATTCCGTGGAGACACGTGTGACGTGAGGTGACGCAACGTGATCGAAAACATTGGTAATTACCGGCCGAGGCCTTTTCCGACCTTCTTGCCGGTCCGGACAGAACAACAATTTCTCTGATAATGCCAACCTCTTCAAAATCAATAATCCCACTCGTAAATTAGGCGCCAATTTTACTCACGAATGTTTGTTGTTGTTGGCTACGGTATATACATGTTCTGACAGAGACGACATACCGCCGCGCAAAGTAGAACGCAGCAGGTAGCGAGCAGGATTAGAGACGTGCGACAACTCATGTCAGCGCTAGTGGGGCTATGATTAATGTCAGCACATTGGTTGGAAACGGCGAATGAAGATGTTTTAGCCGGTTGAATCGGTTTAAATGCGATTGAAAAAAGGCAAACAGCCATTGCTCGCAAGCTAGCCCAGACAGGCAAGTTAGTCAGCCCGTCTGAGCCTTGCTTCCGCGTTTAGTTCAGTCAACGCTTTTAAGTGGAATATCAAAGAAGTCGATTCTAGCTGTTCCCCTGTGGATAAGTGTAAACCAAAGTGGTTTAAGTGCTATGGAATACTGGTGTCTAGTCGTTAGTTATTTATAAAGTCGTGCTACAGTTGTTGGCTTCGCATTTCTCATCATGCGTTGATTAGGGGGACTATTGTGGGGCACAACTCATCACGTCGAACATTCTAGAAATGAAATTTCGAATTCAAATCATTTTCCGATGTTCTTCAGGTTGCGAATGGTGCTGCTGCTGCTCAGCAAGCCGTTGACCGTCTCGGCGTTGGCGCGCTTGTGCTCGATCGGGAGAACTAAACTCATCAATTTATCAAAAAAACTAATAAGTTTAAAATTTGCGTAATTCGAATTAATGTTTACCGCTAGCGATTCGCTGGGCCCTGCTGACCGCGTCTGCGATGCGCGCAAACAGCTCGCCGTCCTGACGCGACAGCGGGAAGGCCTAAAATTTAATTCTTGCCGATACTCTAATGATAGATACGATACGACGCAGTGTCACACGCAGCGGTGCTACTGCGAAATACAGATGTTGTTACGAGATGTTATTACGACTGCAAAACACCAAATTAGAACCATAAAAAAACATGCAACACGGCCGAAGTTTACGATTTCCACAGTCCGGTCCTGCACGTGTATATGCCTTTTGGTGTATGGCGTTTTGCGCACTTGTATTGCCGTTTCAAATAACATATCGACGAGCCATGTGATACAACAGGATGTACTACGCTCAACTCAAGCAAGACCACCACTTAGTCGGTAATTTGGCGCTTTACATTCTCCTCCGTGCAAGGTATATGTACAACAGGTCACGTCTTGCGCCGATTCAACTCCCCCATTTCGAACCTCTGCGCCTCCATGGAACGCCGCTAGCAGCGCGCCCAATCCAACGGCGAGCAGCAGTGCGTGACGCGCAGCCATGTCTCCTATAGTTTCACTCTAGTGCCGCACTTTTAGAGTGATTATTTAAGAGTGACTGCGTGCGAGCTCGGGGAAGGAGGAAGGGGGCGGAATGCCTTTTTGTCGACCCGTCTGCTTTTTACGAATTGCGACTGGCTTCATTAAGCCTGCCGCCGCCCACCTCTGCAAGCTGGGCCTCGGGCCATTCTTGTTGGACTGCCTACGCAAGCGAAAAAGATTAGAATTTTGCCGGAGTGAAGAAGAGGACCCGATAATTATTATTAGAACGCGATGATCGAAAATTGGATCAGACGAGCTGACGTTGCGGGAGGTACAGTGCAAGTGTATGTACTACCGCAAAGCATTTAGTAGTGGAGTGCCCCTGGGGAATTATAAATGCGACCGCTTCAAACGGGCGGGATCAACAACATTGTCATTGTAGAGGAGGGAACGGGGGGGGGTGGGAAGGGTTTTAGCACCTTTAGAAAGTGAGGCAGAAAGGTGTCAAACTGTCCTGTATAAGCTTGTAATTTTAAATTCAACAAAGTGACCTGGGACGCAACATGTACCTATCGACACTCTACAGTAAGCTGAAAAAACTTGTACTTTATGAGACAATGAATTGATCTACATAAAAAAACGTGGCGCAAAAAAGTTATGAAGCAGAGAGAATGCAAGTACCTAAAAAACGGCTTCCGGTTCTGAATACAACCTACTACCTATTCCTCAAGAACTGGAGCTAAGCGACAGCGCGCGCTCGCTGGTGACGCCCTGCTATGCACCCCCTGGCCCTACCGCTCATGAATAACGACGATTAAACACATGCATGAATCGGTCCTTCCGTTGTGCATCAGATAAGTGCAGTGCATCTGCATCGCAACGCATCTCAGGCCATCAACATTGAGATATGCTAGGAGCACGGACCCCCCAGGAGCGTGCAATCCAAAGCCTCTCTACTCACTCACTGATTTCTGCCGATGCGCTGGGCGGGGGTCCTTTTGTGTGTTGTTGCTGCAGGTGCGCGGACGGACGAGCTGCTGGGGCGGAGGCGGTGTGAGAGTTGGTGGAGTGGGGGGGGGGGATGGGGTCTCCAGCGCAGCAGGAGTTGATGGTCGGAACGACCGAACCGGCCTCGCGGTCAGACGCACCATCAGTTTTGAAACTTTTACGTGCGTAGTCAATTACCATGTATTCCGTCTGCTCCCCTTCCGCCTGCGTCTTGCCGTCGGAGACGCGTCTTCGCCGCAACCGCGTCCTCATCACGTGGCAGCTGTCGGTCGGAGCCGAGCCGCCAGACCTACGAGCTGGGCTACTCGGACGACGTCCGCGTGAGACTGGCAGTGTGGATCGGCTTCTGCGACCTCTGCAAGGAGGGATTGCCCGAACTCTGCAAATGCACCGTTGCATTTTCCGTATTTGAGAGGACGACGAAGACCAAGGGAGCTGTGCATTCGAAAGGCTTTGCCGTCAAAAGAGACGCCACTCAAGCCAATGTCTGGACAATGCTGCCGAACGGCTCGCAAGGCATGACTTTCCATATGAACAAGTCGTTCCTAATGACGTACCCATGTCTGGGTGGTAGCAGCAAGCTCTCCAGCATTCGGCTGTTGCTGGCGATAGAGGTACAAAACCTGTTTTTTGTTTCCGTGGCACCAACGCATGCTGCAATGCGCATTTCAGGGTGCCGGAGTGCACGTCGGCAAGGTCGACGAGATGGCTCTGCAGCACCCGCCCCACCAGACGCTCTTGGCCTTCTTCGACGCGCAAGACCCCAGCTGCGACGTCACCGTCGACGTCAAGAGCGGCGCGCAGATCAAGGCGCGCTCGACACACGCTCTCTTCGTGACAATCCAATGTCTACGCCCGCTCCCATTCAGACGCATTCGCTGCTGCTGTCGTGCGCGTCGGCGCCGCTGAGGAGGATGCTGGAGTCGGAGATGCTCGAGAAGAAGACGCGACGCGTCTCCTTTGCCGAGTTCGGCGAGCCGGCCGTGCGCGCCTTCCTGCGCGCCCTCTACGGGGCGGCCGTCGAGGAGAGCGCGCTCGACGTCGACTCCCTCCTGGAGGTCGTCAGGCTGGCGCACATGTGAGTCGTCCTTGCTGGCTGTGCTTGCGGGCAGCCGATGCGCGCCCTCGCCGTCCGTCGCCGCGCAGGTACGACGTGCCGTGGCTGCAGGACGCGGCGTCGCTGACGCTGCTGCCCATGGTGACGACGGTCGAGACGGCGCTCGAGCTGCTCCACGTGGCGCGCGCCACCGACGCCGACATTCTCCAAAGGGCCGCCTTCCACGTCATCAGGACCGGCCAGGACAAGGCCGAGGCCGCTCCTGCAGCGCCCTCGACGGCGGCCAAAGCACAGAGTAGCGCGTAACTACAACAAGCGCATCTACGAAGTTGCCGCCCTCCTATGTCTTCAATTCTCGCAACATCCTGAATACCTGTAGGTACAGGTTTGATGATAGGTTAGGTAGGTTCCTCTGGATTGATCGGCCGCACGCAGATTCCTTTCTCGATCGGCGACGGACATTGAGTAAAACCCGTTTGGTCATACGCTGCAAACAGGCGCTCAATCAAACCCGACTCAAAAGCCGTCGACTTTTTCGTTTCACGAAGGCGAGGACATATACATATACGTTTACATTTCCCAACAACTGAGCAATCAAAATCCAGACCAAAAAGTACCATTTTGTGCTATGTACAGTGTATTTTGACTGAAAAGTACTTATTATTGGGCTTTACAATGTATTTCTGACTAGAAATCTACAAGCCTTTACGAACCTCTTTTTACCCCCCCCCCACAGAAGGAGCTCGACCCCCCCCCCCCCGGCCGGTCCAATTCCCGGTCACAGGTATGCTAACATCATACCATGCATTTGCACAGTAATACAAACAAAGTGCAACGTTTTGAAAGCAACAATTGTAACTTCATGTAAATTTTTCATTTGCAATTACGGTAACGAGAGAATTGATTTTAAATTTGTTCTACTTGAAGGCCAAGAATTTCGAAGAATTTCCAGGTAAAAGGTTACAGGTAAAAGAAGTGCATTATGCAGTCGATGATTACTTTAAAGCTCTGATGAAAATTAGTGGTTATATTCCAGAAAGGCGGCCCATAAAAAAACAACCGGCCCATAAAAATACTACCGGCCCATACGCATGGGCGGCCCTTTCAATGGGCCGGCCAGGTGACATCACGCGAGACCGGCCCATTCGTATGGGCCGCTTTTCTAAGCCTAAGCTACACGATGCCGGCCCATTGGGTTTGTTGGTGGTTTTCGCTCGTTTTTGTGCCTCTCGGCCAGTCACTGTTCACTGCCAACTGTGCCTAATGCTATTAGAACGGGTTCTTGGCTAAAGCGCAATGACATGCACGTGTGCACGATGCGGTTCCTTTGAAAAACGCTAATTGTATGTGCGTGTTGGTGTGCGTGCCCCCACCCCTGTTATTTTTATTGGGCAACAGCGAGTCGTGCGTTGGTAGAGAAGGTATAGGGTAAGTAGTAGGGTAAGCGCTGGTAAGGTGGTTGAGCGAGCGCCATCGCTCAACGTTGCTCCCTGCTCGCTGGCTCGCTGGCTCGCTCTCGCCCGCTTCACTAAATTAAGCTTAGCCGGGGACCGTTGGTTGGCTGCGTTGGTGGCGATGCCGGCCAGTGGCTGGCGGATGTGCAGCGCACGCACGTACGCAAGCGATGTGTCGAAGGAAGCGGGAGCGCCCTGAGCTGATCCGGCCGACTGACCGATTCTCATCAGTCATCGCTTTTCATTTTGGAGCGGCACCAGGCGCGCCAACGCCGGCGTGCCGCCGGCGCCAACGCCGGCGTGCCGCCAGCGCCAACGACGGCGTGCCGCCTTCGCCAACGCCGGCGTGCCGCCGGCGCCAACGACGGCGTCCCGACGCCGTCGCCGACATCGGCACATATGCATCATCTGCCTTCCAATCAACAAGCGTCGGCGTCTGTCTGCGCCTGCTGCTGACCCAAGCACATACTCGCGCGTTCTCTCCACCTCCCCTTCCCTCAGTCAGGCAAGACGGATAGGTACATAACGGCTTCACTTGTACATCCGCTAGTGCCAGCCATTCCCACTCTTAGTTGCGTCGCCCGCAAGGCAAACTACAGCAATGAACGCTGCCCTCTTTATTGCGTGCATTGCTTTTGCCAGTCTGACAACGTGCATGGGCAAGGTCACTTGCTCCAAGAGCAACTCCGCCGAAACCTGCGCAGCAGAGTACTGCTACCAGTTCACTTGCCAAGGTTTGTGGTCTGCGCCTGACAGTGACCAGTGTTACAAGCTATACAAAATGACCTTTGCTACAGTTTATATACGTTTGTGCAGTATTTATGCTACAGTTTGCGTATACGTATATAGCAGTTGTAGACACACAGTAGAGCCAGCGCGTAATATTTAGGGGCTTTGCTTGTCCCATCTGCGAAAGGGTGCGACACCAAAGGACGACTCATTTGCAAGAACAGGCGTGCTGGGTGCAGCGACGCGGGTGGGGTCGGCATCTGCAAGTGGTGCCAGCGCGACTACTGCACTGACAAGCACAGTGGTAAAAAAACCATTGACTAAACTGTATCTATTTTCGTAACTACACTATAATTAGTTGCCCTACAATTACCTCCCTCTTCCATGGTAGACAGATTTTTAGCCGCCTCTAAAAATTTGCCCTGACAGTGTCGTCTAGTAGTATCCATTACTTATCAATATGTATCAGTACATTCCGTAGGCGCTATCGCGCGGTCTCTCTCTATGCTTAGAGGGGCGGATAAATGCCCACATCCGTTTAGGAGGTCGTGCGTCCCATGCCGTCCACCTTTCGGCGCGCCTTCATGATGAAGTATGTGGCGCCTTTGACGTTCGATTCGAACATCAACTACGTGTCCATAGAGGAGCTGATCAAGTGCGTTCCCTGCTGTATCCCAATCAGCCGATCGATGCTCGTTCAGAGAGGCGGCAATGGCCGAAGGCGCCGACCTGAACGAGCCCTACAACTTCTGCTCATCTTCAGCGACCGGGCCAAGCGCTTGAGGAGACCCCGACGCGTTGAAGCCCTGACGAGGACGAAGACGATGACTGTGACCATGACCACGGCCAGGAGACGACGACCAGGCTTTTCGCGCTGCTGCCAGTTCGTCGCCCTGCCACCATACGGGCTGCCGAGGCTCGGCCTGCTGCATTGCTCAGCGCGCGGATGCCTCTGCGTCTGCACATGCTCGACGCCATCCGCCTACTCACGCACGGGGCCTGTACGCCCGGACGCCGGCGACCTCCACCCCAGCAATGTTCTCGCCGACAGCGCTGAGCCGAGCCGATTGCTGCTCGTCGACTATGGGCTAGCCATGCGGTACAAGGTGTGGATCGGTAGCAACGACGTGGCCGCCACCCAGTGCCTGAAGGGCTACTACTGCGGCACGCCCATCTTTGCTGCTCCATCCGCCATTCAAGGAGAAGAAGGGCTACGCGAGGACCTCTGGAGCCTCCTGTGCGTCATAGTCGGCATGTACAGACCGCGCTGCCCTGGGACAGCTCTCGCAGTGCCATCGCTCGAATCGACAAGTTCAGTGTTCGTTTTTTTTCTGAATATATAGGTACTTTCTTCCATACCTGTAACTGGGGTGGGGTTTGGGGGGGGGGGGAGGTTCCCTCCCCCAGGTGCTGAGTTTGACCCTACCCACACCCTCCCCACCCCCCCAGGTTGTCCTGAACCCCCACCCAGACCCCCCAGACTTTTTGGAAACTTTCTACTACCTACTATAATGCAAAATAAATGCGTTTTGTACAGTGTTTTTGAGCAAGAATCGACCCAAAAGTGTCTATTTTGCGTAATTTACAGTGTATTTTGACTAAGAACTACCTATTTTCAGGTTTTTACAGTGTATTTTTGACTAAACCCTCCCCCCAGGTCCAATTCCCGGTTACAGGTATGCTTTCTTCATCTTTCTTCAAATAAATCCATGTAGTTTAGATTACCGAGGAGATAGGCAGCGGCTCTTTCTGCGCCGTCTACGCAGTGGTTGCCCGGGGTCGGAAGTGAAAGGCGAAGATGGAGGGCGTTTCCCTGCCGGGTGGGGAAGTGGAGCCGCGCGAGCGTAGAGAGATCTTCGACAGTTTCCGTCAGTTGCAGGCAGCACTCGCTTCGCCCTCAAGGCCATACATGTAACTGGGAGGGGGTTGGGGGGGGGGGGGGGGGTACCCACCCCAGGCCAAAAGTTACCCCTGCGCAACCCCCCCCCCCAGCATTTTTCAAAAGTTTTCCAACTGGTCTTCCACTGTAAAAAGTAGTGTATTTGACGCCTTTTTTAGTGTTTTTTACCCTAAAACAGCTAAATAACGCTAGTTATAGGCTATTTTAACCTATTTTTGACCAAAAAGTGCCTATTTAGACACTATTTAGGTACACTTTTTTACCCTCTGACACCCCCCTCTCTCTTCAAATCTGCTTAGCCCCCCCCCCCCACACCCCCCAGAATGGTCTCCGACCCTCCGCCCCACTTCAAAAATCCGGTTACTTTACATGTATGCTCAAGGCGACGAATTCGAGGCGGAAGTTGGCGCGCAAAGCGCTGCGCCGCGAGGTCGAGACGTTGCGCGAGCTGCGCCGACGCGACGCCGCCCATCTGAACCAGGGATTCTTTGGGCGCGGCAAGGACGCGGGCGCCCCCTTGTTCTCAGCCAGGGGCCTGCTCGGCCAGAATTTGCACGAGCTCAAGAACGCCTGCCGCGGCCGCCGACTCTGCGACAAGGACTGCGTGTTGGTCGGTCTGCGCATGCTCGCCGCCGTCGAGGTTCCGTATCATCTGTATTCTGGCTTCTGGCTTCTGCACAAATATCGCTACGCCACAATGAGCTCTCTGACTCGTTCATACTTGTAGTTGCGCGCAGTTCTACAGCGAATTACGCGTAGGACCGCAGTGCAGAACACGATAAATCTGTAATGCATGCCCCGCAGGGACGCCTAAACCATTCCGCGCACAAGAAGACGCGCGTGTTTGAACGCCTGCCTTCTGGCTCTGGACAAATTCAAAAATCTAGAACCGAGGCAGAAACCAGAAGACAGAGCATTGTGGCGCGGTTTGTCTACAGCCTCTCGTTGGGCGCTTCCAACTCGCGGGTCGCTGCGGCTCGCGCTCAGGCCGCACAAAGCCGCGACACCACACGCTGCATTCGCGCCAACATTGCTGACAGCGTTTTGGAGGCGGCGGTCAAGGAGAGCTGCTAAGCAACGGCGCGCTGAGCCACATGATTCAACGCCATGAAGCCGACGCGCTCAAGGCACCTGAGACCCACAGGCAAAAAAAAAACACTATCGTGATCGCGATCTCTCAGCGCTTTCGCGAAACTCTGACGGCCACGACTTCCTCATGTTCGACTCGGGGGTCAACGACGAGCAACGAATTCGCATCTTATTGACGGAATTGTATGAACTTGCATTGAAGTAGTTACTACGTGTATTGGGCGAAATGTCATTGGGCGAAATGTCGCATGGGCGAATTGTCGTTGGGCGAGTTGTCCCATGGGCGAAATGTCGTTGGGCGAAATGTCGTTGGGCGAGATGTCGCATCACCAACTCGAGATATCGCCGATTTTATGCGTTTTTTCGGACATAGTCGTTTTTTTGGGGTGGTTTCCACCAAGAGTAAATCTCGAAAAAGTGCCCAATTAACCCCCAATTTTTTTTTGATTTACTTGAACAGTTTCTTATGGGAAGTCTATGCCAAGCCACTGAACCCAAATCTTGATCACTGATAATGAGATATTAGTGATCAAAAATCTCAACCAAAAGTTCCATACCCTATAGGCTCTTTAACGGTGCATCGCAGAGCTTCGCTATAATGGGGAAAGTTGCTTGCCCAGACATGATCTAGACCACTATCAACATTTGAACCAAATTGGACGCACCAAAATACCTTCCCCCATTATACCGATAATGGAAATTGGCAATATTTTGGTGTGGTTAGGTCGGATGGCCTAAACATCAATAATAAAGTTGATCGCCCTTCGATGGAGAACTTGAAGTCGACATGATCCGACGCACCAAAATATTTTCACTTCCGGAATAATCGATAAATATCGATATGGGTAGGTCGGATCACTTTGGCTAAAACACGAAAGTTGACCGCCTGCACGCGTAGATCATTTTGATTCTTTACACCACTATGCTCCAACGAAACAATATGGCACTGCAGAAGTGCACGCACGCACGCACACCATCAAATGGGCTGCTTCGCAAGAAACTTGATGTGAGTACGTCGCATCACTTTGGCTAAAACACAAAAGTTGACCGCCTAGTTATGGCCATCATTTTGATTCTTTACATCACTACGCTACGATGCAGCAATATAGCACAACTGCACGCGCACGCACGCACGCACACACACAATTTACCAGCAACCACAAGTTCCGATGCTCTATAGGCTCTTAAATAGTGCATGACAGAGCTTCGCTATAATGTGAAAGTTGATTGCCCAGACAGATGTTGACTGGCTGCAGCAGTTGGACAATATTGGACGCACCAAAATGCTTTCCCCATTATACCAAAACCGGGAAATGGCGATATTTTGGTGTGGTTAGGTCGAAGAGACTTGACATCAATAATAAAGATGATCTCCTTTTGATGTACAAGATTACATTCCTTAGAGTCAAGACGCTCTGATGCACCAAAATATTTTCACTTTCAGAAAAAGGGAGCCATATTGCCAAAAGGCGCCTATTGTTGAGCACAGGGGGACAGTCCTTTTAGCGGCCACTACACGTACACGGCCTGGGTGCCCAGCAGGACGGTCAACTCGGGCAAGTCCAAGTGGGTGAACGTCGACGACTCCACAGTCGGCCCAAGCAGGGCGTTCCCCACCGGACTTCCAGGCATGGCACTGCTTCTCCTACAGTCATCTGAATAGCTAAACAATTAGGTTGCGGTGCACATTCTCTCTCTTCTGCGGCTGGACTGGCCATACTCCACCTCGCATCATTTCGTGAAATGCACGTCTGTAGCACGCCACATTCATGCATACCTATATGTACATATGGCAGGCACATACATACACATTACCCAAAAATATTATCCGCAGTGGCTTCTGTTTGTAGTTTCTCTGCATGCCGTGTCATTTGCTGATACGTCATCCTGCTTGGTATCATTTGCATGACAAACAGTTGTGCACAACTTTGGTCAACGAAAAATACATGAGTACCTATTTTCAATCCACATGCTCACATTCTATACGATGAGTGTCACTGTCTCCTACTGCACTCGAGGGATTCTACCAAACATGCTACATATGTCATACATGGTACATATGTCGTGCGCGCGCGCGTATGTGCATGCATGTGTGCGTGCGTGCCTGCATGCGTGCGGGTGCCTGTATAGGTTTTATGCATCGATGTTTGTCTTACGAAAAAACACTGTATTAAGGAAAAATGTGCAGGTGGCTGCAAAAAAAAAGGTGAATATGTGACGCTCTTTTGTTGGAGCCCAGTTTGAAAAAGAGGGGTATCAATTAAGGCATGCCTCATTTATGTATAGCCACTTACGCTTTGCAGCTGATCAACTTCAGTTTGAACAAACCGTGTATACAAACCAAACCAAACCCTGCAACACGTCACATACCGTAAATCCTCCAATAGTGCCCCCGGGGCACTATTTTTTCAACCTCTCCTTACCCGGGGGCACTATTGGAGGGGGGGGCACTATTGGAGGGGGGGCTTCTATTATTTCAACCTAAAAATTTTGAATGGTAATGCTAGTTTCGCTGTCAAATTTGCCGATTTTTCGGTGATTTTGATCACTTTTGCCACATTTAATGGTTGATTTACCGTTAATAGTTGCTGAAACGTACTATTATTGGTTGGTAGTAGTGTGTATACACGATATAAATGTACCTACCACTATATTTTTGCCCATAAAAGGCACATGGCACAACATACCCCTTACCCCCGGGGGCACTATTGGAGGGGGGGGCTCTATTATTTCAACCTTGCCGTACCCGGGGGCACTATTGGAGGGGGGGGGCACTATTGGAGGGGGGGGGGGTTGTATTGGAGGATTTACGGTATTCGGCATTTTTTTGTGTGAGCTCACTCACACAGAACGCAACGGCAATCCTTTCACATCTCATCTATCTCTGGTCATTACCATCAACCTGGCACAGCCAAAGTTCCTACCTAAATAATAATCGCACCTTGCTAACATTTGTGAGACGTGGATTGCCACCACAGTTCAGTTAGTGATGTGTAGGTATACATACGGTACTGGCTCCATTCGTCATTCCCCTTTTTGGCATTTCACCCAATAACGCACTGCTCCTATACAACGTGCTTGCGTGCGTACGTGCGTGCGTGCGTGCGTGCGTGCGTGCGTGCGTGCGTTCGTGCATGCGTGCGTGCGTGTGTGTGTGCGTGCGTGCGTGCGTACGTCTTCATAGTGGTCCTTGTGCAAGATCCTGGGGTCCCTCCTGCCTGTCTCGCAACCACGTGGCATTCAGTCATGCGACATATGTGAATGTGGGGTGTTCCAGTCCAGTTAGGTCCTATAATTGCCACTGCTCCTTTCTATGCACGCGAACACGAAAAAATGCCGAATATGTGACGTGTTGCAGGGTTTGGTTTGGTTTTTATACACGGTTTGTTCAAACTGAAGTTGATCAGCTGCAAAGCGTAAGTGGCTATACATAAATGAGGCATGCCTTAATTGATACCCCTCTTTTTCAAACTGGGCTCCAACAAAAGAGCGTCACATATTCACCTTTTTTTTTGCAGCCACCTGCAAATTTTTCCTTAATATATATGCTGGCGATATAGGCACTATATATGCTGCAGTGTAATTTTTGGTTGACATTGACACGATGTGTAAAAGCGTGTGTACTAGTGCCTTCAATGCTCGCAAAAACATGCGGAATACCTGTATGTAGGTACAGGTTAGATGATAGGTAGGTAGGTTCGTGAAGGTACAGGCTACAGGTAGGTAGGTACCTGTGGTTTGATCGACCGCACGCAGATTCCTTTCTCGATCGGCTGCCGACATTGAGTAAAACCCGCTTGGTCATACGCTGCAAACAGGCGCTCAAACCATACGTGTACCTGGGGGTCACCCACTCCAGTTGGAAGTCTTACCCCCCCCCCCCCCCCCCAAACCCTCTCCCCGCCAAGAACTTTTCTGAAGTTTTCCAACTTGCCTACATTGATAAAAAGTAGTGTATTTTTGTCTTGTGCAGTGTTTTTTACTCTAAAACAGCTAATTAACGCTATTTATAGCCTACTTTAACTTACTTTTTTTTACCAAAGAAGTGCCTATTTAGAGACTGTTTAGGTACATTTTTCCTTTCTCACACGCCCTCCCTATTCAAGTCTGCTTACCCCCCCCCCCCCCACCCCCAGAATGGTCTCCGATGCCCCCCCCCCATCAAAAACCTGGTTCCATGTATGGCTCAAACCCGGCACCGACATTTTGGTTTCACGATGGCGAGGATGTATACATTTACGTCGCTCCTTCTATATTTCCCCACAATTGAGCAATCAACATTGACCAAAAAGTACCAATTTGTGCTATTTACAGTGTATTATTTTATTTTTGGTATTCAGGTATTTATTTTTGGGTTTTTACAATGTATTTCTGACTAGAAATCTACAGGGTGGGCCACCGTAAACTTCGGACGTTTGATCGCCAATTTCTCAAGCGTTTCAGCATGGATTTTGTTGAAATTTTGAGCACTTATGCAGAGAGGTCGAACTTAGATCCATGACAACTTTCAGTTTATTCGACTGACCCAATCATTTGTTATAGCCTACCATAGAGAAGGTCAATTTTTAGAGTGCCAACCATCACTATCAACACTCTTAGCGCACCACTTAGCTACATAACGGTTACAGAAGGTACTTAGCCTCAGAACGTCAGCAGCTGGCTGGACCAGGCCTTTCCCAACCGTTGGGTTAGCCCAAGGGACCGATTGAATGGCCTCCAAGATCGCCAGATCTCAGTCCTGTCGATTTCTCCATCTGGTGCATCGTGAAAGATATCGTAAATGCCCAGTCGCAAAATTCTGTTGAACAGTTCAAAGAAGCCATTGAGAGCGCGTTTGAACACATTGACGCTGAACTCCAAGATTCGCCGATCTGTAGCTAAGTGGTGCGCCAAGAGTGTTGATTTGACAGTCATGGTTGGCACTTTGAAAATTGACTCGTTCTCTACAGTAGGCATAACAGATGATCGGCTGGGTGGCATGAACTGAAACTTGTCGTGGAACTAAGTTAGACCTCTCTGCATAAGTGCTCAAAATTTCAACAAAATCCATGCAGGAACGCTTGAGAAATTAGCGATCAAACGTCCGAAGTTTACGGTGGCTTACCCTGTACAAGT
This sequence comes from Paralinhomoeus sp. GSCO2_6, assembly GCA_030248085.1. Classification (NCBI taxonomy): domain Eukaryota; kingdom Metazoa; phylum Nematoda; class Chromadorea; order Monhysterida; family Linhomoeidae; genus Paralinhomoeus; species Paralinhomoeus sp. GSCO2_6. The sequence goes on along the minus strand of JASAMY010002197.1, from coordinate 8,138 downwards.
CTTTACAAACCTCCTCCGATTTTTCGTCCCCCCCCCCCCCTCCGCAGGAGCACAACCCCATACCTGTAACTGGGGGGGGGGGGGGCTTTGGGTCCCCACTATTTTTCCAACACCCACCCAACGCCCCCAACCCCCCAGAATTTTCACCATGTCTAGAACGATAATAGTGAGTAAATGTTGGTGTTTTTCAGTGCTTTTCAGTGTTATATGGCCATAAAACAGCTAAATAACACTATTTAGAGCTTCTTTATGCCCATTTTTGACCACAAAGTACAAGTATAAGTAAAAAAATGGCCAGCAACACCCCACTTTTTGTCCCCCCAGAATTTTGCCATTTAGCCCTCCCCCCCGCCCACTCTGCCAGACCCGGTTAAAGGTATGCTCGACCCCCTCCCCCGTCCAATTCACGGTCACTCACAGGTATGCTAACATCATAGTAGTAACAGCCCCCCCCCTCCGGGGGAGGGGAGGTTACGGTATCTTGGTGAGGCCGTTTTTGCGGGAAAAAAGTTTCTCGCGGTCGGGGTACGGTATCCCAGCTTTTGAGGGTTCTCTCCCTCACCAGCGGGTGGGGAGGGCATGCAGAGGGTGGGGGTTTATCACAAAAGGTAGGGGAGGTCCGGTATGGTGCTTCCGCCTTCCAGGCGCGGCGCAATGGAGCTGGTTTTGGTACCTCCATTGTGTGGCGTTTTTTTCAATCTTCAATTAGGTGGTTACGGTAGCGTTTGGTGCTGTGTGGCCCCTTATTTCTAGCGTTACGAATTTTTTCTGAAGTCGAGGGGGAGCGGGAAACCTAAGCTCAGTGAACCAGTGAACCAGTGAACCAGTGAACCGAGAGAAACGCACCATAATATTTTAAATGCGTTGACTCTCGTTGCTCAACCGTTAAATACTAAAACAACGCGTTCAGATGGCGCCAGAAAACAACAAATGGCGCGCTTCAGCGCCACAGAGCCAAGGGCAGAGAAGACCTCGTCCACGGTGTTACGCACCCTCGCCATCGGCCCCTCCGCCTCGTCGCGCCACCGATACGCCAACTAAAGGAGCAACGGAGAGGAGCGCCCGTGTAGATGGACACACTGCGAGTCGGCGCGATCCGAACCGTCTTGAGTCCGTTGAGCACGACGCCGCACTCCTCGACGATGCCGACGCGGATCCGACTGATCAGCGCGATGCGCGCCAGCTGCGGCGCATTGTAGAAGAGCGCCGTGAAGTTGTCCAGCGCCCACGGCTCGGGATACGCTAAAGGGGTTGGGCAGGGACAGTCGTGCGCAACTGCTACAGCCACGAAAGGAGAAGGGAGGAGGGGCGGGGAATGGGCTGCTGACTAGTGGTCTCCTCGACGAGTTGGAAGAGCTGGCTCTCGGTCCACTGGAAGTCGTAGGAGCGCCGGTTGGCCGTGGGCACTGGAGAGGCGGGCGAGCGACTCGAGCGCCCTGCTCAGCGGCTGCACGCGTCGACAGAAGTCGGCGTAGTCAGTCACCGGGAAGTCGCATACGCTCTTCCAGTCGATCGACGCTGCAATCAGCCGAGTGCACGCATGCACAACGGGGCGTTGCCGAGGAGAGTGGGAGGTGCGCCGCACTCACGATTCTGGCGAACGAAGACGGCCGCGTTGCGCGGTCCGCTCGCCGGGGAGGGCATGCGGACCTGTCGGCCGGCCAGTACGGGCGCGTAGAGTACGTAGAGGAGGCGACCGCGGCGCTCGGCGGCGGGCTGGCAGTCGAGCAGCTTCGTCAGCCAGAAGGGCCCGTCCCGAGCGTCCTTGAAGCGGTGGTCGAGAAAGACGAGTCGGCAGAACTGCCGCACCGCGAACGCGTTCTCCGCTTCCGCCGAACGCCGCTCGGCCGAGGGGAGGCGCTCTTCTGAGGCACCGAAAGGACGCGCGCGCGTCAGAGTCACGCGCGCAGCAGAGCTGCCACTCCTGCCGGCTGATGTGCTGCTTGAGGCGCGCCCCCCTTGTTCGTCACGGCCGAGCAGCGCAGCCGGTAGTAGTCGAGCAGGGAGGGAATGCTGCCGAAGCGCCGGCCCCTGAACAGTCGCCAACCCTCCTTCTCCGTCGCCTTGTCGGCCGGTAGTCGAGTGATGAGGATGTGCTCGATGTGCGCGGGGCCCAGGACGCTGATGACGTAGCGCTTCTCGGCCTTGTGCTCCGACTCGCGCACCAGGAAGTCGCCCTGCGTCTGCAGCAGCAGCTCCATGTCCTGGCGAGGCATCAGTCCGTGGTAGTACGGCATCGTCTCCATGTTCTCGAATTCGCTCCGTGGTCCTCTGGCCGTGCCCGGTGGCGAACCCGCCCGCCGCGGAGCCGAGGTGCGGGGCCGCCGCTCTTGGCCCGCCGCTCAAGGACACCCACGCCCGCACGCTCACACGCGCGCACGCTCGCACAAACGCACAAGCGCGCACGCACGTGCACGCGCACAGGCACGCGCACACGGGCACGCTCGCACGAACCCGAACCTAAATCCTGAGTCTAAGCCTATTAGCCTAACTAAGCCTATTGTGTGTGATCGCGTTGTTAGTATTTTACGGTTAAGCACTGAGCGTCAACGCATTTAAAATATTATGGTGTGTTTCTCTCGGTTCACTGGTTCACTGGTTCACTGGTTCACTGAGCTTAGGTTTCCCGGGGGAGCTGCTGTTGCCGAGCCTCAGGTGGTGGTGCTGGTGGGGTAGCTGCAGTGTCGCGTCGTTCGTCGTCAGCCTCCGATGGTGCTTCGCGCGTCAGTAGTAACAGCCCCCCCTCCGGGTGGGGTGGAGATTACGGTATCTTGGTGAGGCCGTTTTTGCGGGAAAAATTTTCTCGCGGTCGGGGGTACGGTATCCCAGCTTTTGAAGGTTCTCTCCCTCACCAGCGGTTGGGGAGGGCGTGCAGGTGTGGGGGTTCATCACAGGAGGTAGGAGAGGTACGGTATAGTCCTCCCGCCTTCCAGGCGCGGCGCAATGGACCTGGTTTTGGCACCTCCATTGTGTGGCGTTTTTCCAATCTTCAATTAGGTGGTTACGGTAGCGTTTGGTGCCGTGTGGCCCCTTATTTCTAGCGTTACGAATTTTTTCTGAAGTCGAGGTCGAGTTGCTGTTGCCGAACCTGGTGGTGCTAGTGGTGGGGCAGCTGCACTGTGTCGCGTCGTTCGTCGTCAGCCTCCGATCGGCAGGCCGCCGCCGCGTGCTGTAGTTGGCGGCATTCGAAAGACGGTGCTCGCTCGTTCTTTGGGCGTTGGCTCGAGTCGGCCCTTCTCGTCTGGACACCGGTCAAGCTGACGATCCGCTTTTGCGATGCGCCCCCAGTTGTCAGCAACCGTCTCAGTGAGTGCGTGCGTTCCTGTGTGCGTGCTGGCGCCTTTGCTATGCAGTTGTGTCTCAGGTTTTGAAAGGATCAGGCGCTGGTTCGAGTCTCTTCCCCACGTCTGGGCGCCGCTCTAGCTGACGATCCGCTTTTGCAACGCGCCCCCAGTTGTCGGCAACCGTCTCAGTGAGTGTGTCTGTGTGTCAGTGCTGGCACTTTTGCTCGTCTGAGCCATTTATGTTGCAGGTTTCGCGTCGCTCGTCCTTTAGACGTTGGCTCAAGTGAGTTGGCTATTCTCCCCCATCAGGAGGCCATCCTAACTGCCGAAGCAGCGTCGCCTCCCCGTCGGCGCCATCAGCAACCATTCGTGAGTGCGTATGTGCATGTCTGTGTGTCGGTGCGGGCGCATTTGCAAGTCTTGCTGTCACTACCAGATCCAGAAGGGGTGGATGGCCCCTCCTGTCAGGTAGGCTAGGGAGGTGGAGAGGAAGGACGAGCACAGGGGCAAAGTGGGCATTCCATGGATTAAGGCACACAAAAGCGTTTCCCCTGTAGTGCTGTGGTTGTATTGCGCTATTGTGTGTTGAGCAAAGCAAATGCCGATGCCAGGCCTTAGGATAGACTTGCAATGAAAGAACTCCCCCTATGTCAGATTATCCTGGATCCGCTAGTGACCTCGATGTTGGATTGCTGTTGCAGGTTTCAAAGCTCCCCAGCCATCAAGAGCCTACGCATCGACGGCCCACACCAGGTTGTTTGCCTTGTTGTGCTTGCTGGTGTGGATCGGCCCCATCCATTGTTGCAGCCTCGTCGGAGTCGGCAGCTCTCTTCCCCACATCGGCACCAGCCATCCAGAACCACCTCCCTGAACGATCAGAGACAGCTGTGATTCTGATGTGCATTGTGTTCACGGGTGGGGTGTGTTGGTTGGTGAACTGTTGCTGGGTGCTGTCTCTGACAATGGTTTGGTTGTGATCAATCCTGCGACTGTTGGCTGAGAGTGCTTGCTACCCTGGGAGCAAATCTGGGGACCCGCCCCTGTGCTGGGGGAGTGGAGGGCCGCCCGTCTGCTGGGGGAGTGGAAGGCCGCCCCCCTTCCTCTCCACTTGGTGAGTTGGGCGACAAAGTGCAGGGCGGCAGGCCAGAGGCTGCCCGCCCTGCAGTGGGCGCCTCCGTCCTCAGCCAGGGCTTATGCTAACACAACTGTAGTTGAAGTCGTAGTGATCGTGGTGTTTGGGTGTGCTTGCGTGCGTGCGTGCATGCGTGTGAGGCGTGTGTGTGTGTGTGTGGGTGTGTGGGTGTTCAGCCTTCTGCTATCCTAACACAACTGTAGTTGAAGTCGTAGTGATCGTGGTGTGTGTGTATGTGTGTGTGTGGGTGTGTGTATGCTATCCCAACAAGCTAACGACTGTAGTTGAAGTTGTAGTGATTGTGGTGTGTGTGTGTGTGGTGTGCGAATGTGGGGTGTTGAAACAAGTTACAGTTGAAATCATAGTAATATCAAGGTGTGGGCTGTTGAGTCTTATCCTAACAAGCTACCACTGTTGTCGTTGGAGTCATAGTGATATCAAGGTGTGTGAGTGTGTGTGAGTGTGTGTGTGTGTGTGTGTGAATGCATGAATGAATGTTGTTGTTGGCTCTGCATGGCATGTTGAATGATCACTCAAGAGAATGATCTGACAAGAATCACTGTGCACGTCGAAGTCATATCAAGGTGTTTGGGTGTGTGTGTGTGTGTGTGTGTGTGTGTGTGTGTGTGTGTGTATGTGTGGGTGTGGGTGTTCAGCCTTATGCTATCCCAACAAGCTAAAGTCACTGTAATGAAACTTGTAGTGATTGTGGTGTGTGTGTGCATGTGCGTGTGTGTGTCGTGTGCAAATGTGGGGTGTTGAAACAAGTTACAGTTGAACTCGTAGTGATATCAGGGGGGCTATGTGAGGTGTGTGGGTGTTGAGTGTTATCCAAACAAGCTACCACTGTTGTAGTTGGAATCATGGTGATATCAAGGTGTGTGTGTGTGTGTGTGTATGTGTGTGTATGTGTGTGTGTGTGTGTGTACATGCTGACTGTATGGTGCGTGTGCATGTGCATTCACTCCCTCTCTCTCTGCTATGCATATGAATGTGTGCGTGTGTCCGTGCATGCAGGTTGGAGTCGGAATGAGCACTACCTCGTCTGCAGGTGGGTGTCTAGCTGCGTCGACAGTGTCACTAGCAACTCCCAAGAGTCTTCAGCTACCCAGTGCATCGCAGGCGTTGCTGAGGGCGTCCCAGCCTGTAGCTCGTCATGGCGTCTTAGCTGTCGTTCTTGTACAATGTCGTCAGGCACCATCCAAAGCAGGTGCGCTCATGTCAGTGCCATTCATGTTGCCGCATCAGAGGGGATGTTTCTACCGACAGGTGGCGCCTCTATGGACGCTGTTCTAGGTGCCATGAGTTGCTGTGTCCCGTCGCCCAGCTCCACGTCTCCCACCCCCATCATGGCCAAACTGGTACCTGTAAGTTGGCGCCCTGCAGGATTTGTCATGCACAACTCCCGCTGTGTCTTTTAGAGGATGGGTCAGCCGGAATGTGGGTGGCGGCTGAGCTACTTTCCTCTCACTGGCCTCTAATTGGCATTGTCAACTCACCAAGCTGACAGGTACATGCGTGTCTGCGTGTGTGAGTGTGTGAGTGCACATGTGTTGGTTGTTGTACAGCGATTGCATGCACGTTCGTGCGTCGGTGTGAATCTCTGCACTTGTGTCTCAACAGTGTGTCACCACTCATGCGTGAGTGCTCAATTTTTGCACTTGTGTCTCATCATCGCATGTGTGTGTGTGTGCATACAGTATCTTAAAGCACAGAGCGATAGTATTCACCTCGACTCAGTGAACCTGCTTGCTGCCATCACCACGCTAGCACAGCCTTGCGAATCCCATCATTTATGTCAGCATCTCTGTGAGTCTATGTGTGTGTGTGCGTTGTTGTATCGTACATACGTATGTGTGTGCGTGCACACGTATTGGTTATTGTAGGGTGTGTGCATGCATGACTTGCATGCATGACTTTCATGCGTGAGTGCTCAGCAGGGCCATTGATGTTGCAGGAAGCGTGTCATCGCGACGCAACCCCAGCCAACTCGTCAAGAGCCTACTCGTCGACGACCCACACCATCCACAGGTTGTTCCTCTGTTGTGCTTGCTGCACTGGTGTGGGCCGACCCCATCCATACACCATCATTGCAGTGTCGTCGGAGTCAGCAGCTCTTGCATGTCACTGTGCCTCATTCCCCGGCAGGTTGCTGTTTCATTCTCCACTCCAGCCCCACCCCCTGATGATCAGAGACAGCTGTGATTTCAGGCGCCTTTTTCTGATGCCCATTGTGATCGTGGGTGGGGTTGTGCATGATGAACCTCTGGTGAACTGTGCAGTGTTGGTGTGATACTGTCTCTTCACAGATGGCTTTGGCTGTGCTATCCAATCAAATAATCTGAGCAACATTTGCAACTGTTGGTTGAGAGTGCTTGCTGCCCTGTGAGGAAATGTGGGGACCTGTGGAAATCTAGGGTGCGCCCTCTGTGCTGGGGGAGTGGCGGCCTGCCCCTGCCCCTGGGAGGCTGAGGGGTGTTGCCCTCCTCCAAGGTTGTCCTACACTGTGGTGTAGTTGAAATGACGTGTGTGTGTGTGTGTGTGTGTGAGGTGTTGTGTGTCTGTTTAGGGTGTGAGTGTACTATCTAACCAGTGTTACCATTGGTGTTGGTGAAGCCCATGTTGTATATATTCACCCAAATGCGTATATGCCTGCTAGGGTTGTTATTGTAGGTGAGTGTGAGTATTTTTGAGTCTGCTATCCTAACAACCTACAACTGTTGGTGTTGTTGAACTCCAGGCAGCATTATGGTGCTATAGATGCACATTCAAGTCTGCTAGTGCTTATATGGGTTGTTGAAGGGTGGTTGTGTGCATATCAGTATTTGCCTCTTGGGTTGTATGTGTGCGGATGTGAGAGGAATGAATATGTAGGTGTGTTGCTCTCAGTGTGTGTGTGTGTGTGTGTGTGTGTGTGTGTGTGTGTGTGTGTGAGAGTGTGCAGTGGAAGTAACAAACTCAGGTGCATGTCTTGCTGCATCACCAGTTTCATTCGCAGCTCCCAAGAGTCTTCAACAGTGCACAACTCTTTAACAACCAATGCATTGCAGGCATCGTCAGCATACAGCTCGTCACAGCATCTTACTTGTTGTTCTTGCTCATCATCAGGCAGCATACAATGCAGGTGCGCTCATGTAGGCGATGTTCACCCGCTGGGTCAGAGGGGGCGTTTCTGACTCTGCTCTGCTCACGATGCTGCTGCGTTGCGTCGCCTAGCTTGATGTCTCCCTCCACCCATCTTTTTCCTGACAGGTACGTGAGTGTTGGCACCAGTGCACCAGCATCTGCAGGCTGCTGTTTCAGGCATTGTCGCGCCAGCGCCACCCCCAACGACCAGAGACACCTGTGATTTCAGACAATCGAGCATGTTGTTGTGGTGATATCGACAGTGTAGGGTGTTGTGTGTGTATGTGTTGTGATCAAGGGTGGTGTCGTGCATGTTCCAGAGAACGTGGTGCTCAGTTCTGCATTGTGTGCATGGCATGTCAGTGCATGCATGCGTCCTGTTGGTTGAGAGTGCTTGTCCCCCCATGGAGAAACCGGGCACCACTCTGTTGGTGGGTTGGAGAGGGCAAGATCTGGGGACCCTTCCCTGCAGGGAGACTGCCCCCCTCCAATAGGCGCCTCTGTATGTGGGCTCAAAGTGTGTGTGTGTGTGTGTGTGTGTGTGTGTGTGTGTGTGTGTGTGTGTGTGTGTGTAGTGTTGTTGGTATGAGTCTTAT
>JASAMY010000210.1:0-33691 GCA_030248085.1 Paralinhomoeus sp. GSCO2_6 | reverse complement strand
TTGCTGTACTTCGTTCATTTACATATACTCATACAAAATCCTAAAGTCTTGAGTATAAGTGTTCCAAATTTTATAACAATCTGACAAAGGAAACAAAAGTTATTCAAAAAAGAAATGTGATAATTAAAAAAAAACACCCTATATTACCGGGAGCCGCAGCGTCCCTCCGCGCTGGTCCATCGCGAGAGGCAGTTCTGGCGCACCAGAGGACCCACCACCAGGTCGTTGTAGATGAACATGCCGGCGATCAGGAGCGCAAAGCCTGCGATCTGAAACGAAAATAATTAACAAGGTCAGTCTTACCCAAATACACGTACATACTAAAGGTTGCGGATTGGGGAACGGGCCCTTTTTACAGGGACACACAGCGCAGGCAGACGCATACCTGTAACTGGGGGGAGGGGGCATTGGGGCCCCACTATTTCTCCAACACCCCCCCCCCCCCGACACTCCCCAGAATTTTCCCAAAGGATTTTCACCATGTCGAACGTGGTAAAAGTGAGTAAATGTTGGTGTTTTTCAGTGCTTTTCAGTGTTATATGACCGTAAAATAGCTAAATAACGCTATTTAGAGCCTATTTATACCGACTTTTGACCAAAAAGTACCAGCATAAGTCAAAAAGTGGTCGGCTACACTCCCACTTTTCGCTCTGGCGACCCTCCCCCCCAGATTTTGGCCATTTAGTCCCCCCCTCTGCCAGACCCGGCTACAGGCGTGGGCAGACGCCGTGAGTCAGTGGGGGCGAGCAGTGTTGGACGGCGAGCGACACACGCATAATGGATGTGGTGCGCATCTCAGCCCCTGGCACCACCACTCCGCTCACAGACACAGTCCATCCATGCATCATGCACTCGGCGGGCCAATCAAGCAGTCCCCCCCCCACCCCCCACCCCACCCACCCCGACTAGGAGCACGCACGAGCACGCGCGATACAACCGAGACTAGAGCGACTGGTCTGGTGACATTTCCCCCCAAAAAAAATGGCAATGCCGAAAACAGCGACGCAAACGAAACTTTCCTATAGGACAAGGCAAAGGAGCCGCGAAGGAGCAGGCAGATGCTAAATTCCGAGAGATGGCGACTGACTATAGCACTGCTTTGGAACAACCTCGAAAAGGCATAGTTCCTCAGATACAGCCATGGGGGGGGGCTGCAGCCCCTAGCCCCAGCCCCTAACCGGGTCTAGCAGAGTTCGGGGCCATACCTGTAACTCGGGGGGGGGGGGGTTTGGGCCTCTTATTTTTCCAGACCCCAGAATTTTCCAAGAAATTCTCACCCTTCACCGTATTCATGCCCATTTTTTTACCAAAAAGTACCAGAATAACTCACAAAACGGGCCAGCTACCCCCCACTTTTTGCTCTGGAGAAGCCCAAATTCAGCCATTTACCCCCCCCCCCAACTCTTCCAGACCCGGTTATAGGTATGGGGGGGGGACCTAAATGGCCGAATTCTGTGGGGGGGGGGCAGAGCAAAAGTGGGGGTGGGTAGCCGAACACTTATACTTGACTTATACTGGTACTCCTTGGTCAAACATTTACTCACTTTTGTCGTTTTAGACAAGGCAAGAATCCCTTGGGAAATTCTGGGTGCGGGGGTGTTGGAAAAATAGTGGGGGCCTCCAAAGCCCCACCTCCCTGCGACCCCCCAGATTTATGTACGTCAGTGCCAGTCAGCCTGCAGCAGTGGGCCTTGCGAAGGCCGGGGGGGGGGGGCCGACCTGTATGGCGACGAACTGCTGCCAGCCGAGCGCCAGACTGACGGACCAGATGACGAGCGTGCGCACGCTGTCGAGAACCATGCGCGTCGTCGCCGACAGCTCCTTCGTCACGCTGATGCCGGCGAAGTTGAAGAACGCGATGCTGTGTGCGGGCGCGCGACAAATCAATTTTTCGCCACATTATACATACTTTGAACTTTCCGTTTCGCGGTAAGCCTAGGGCACTAATTAAGGGGGGGGGGGGGGGCAAGAGAGTTGTGCCAAAAATGCGTAACGAAAGCGAGTCTCTAAGTGTCCGGGCCTATCAACCGTGGCCCTAATTAGAGGGGAGGGGGTGTTTGGGGGGGGGGCACTATTTTATGAACCTCTCCCTTGCACTATTAGAGTACTGGAGGCTTTACGGTACACACACACACACCACACACCACGCCCACGCGGCACTGTCTAGAAGGCCGGCCATGCAGCAGACCTGAGGATCGTGCCGGAGAGAGCGACGGGTATGAGGGGGTTGTGACTGATTTGCTCCCAGGTGAAGAGTACGTCCTCTAGGCGGTGGGGCGGCCGCGGCGCCAGCAGCGCTGGCACATGCATGTAGTACATGGGCACCATGAGCGCGGACATGATGACCACCCCGAAGAAACCTGAGCATCGGCGTGCGGCTGTTTGTGCGCACGCAGGCACGCGGGCACGCACGCACACCCGCACGCACGTGCGCACGCACGGACCCTCGTAGCCGACGGCGAGCAGTGGGTGGACGTCGTACTTGAGCACGTACTTCTGCTCGTAGACCATCTGGACGGCCACCACCACCTGCGCCACGATGATCAGCAGGTCGCCTGCGCGCGCGAGAAAGGAGGCAGGTTGTGCAATCACTACCGACTGGACGTACACAACATTTTTAGCTCCCCCACTCTCCTTCATTGTCGGGCGATTTAAAATCGAACACCAACAATAGAGGTACGTATTTTTAATTCACCTCTCCTCCACCAACTCGACCAGATCCGGGGTTGCATGGGTCGGCTCAAAGAAAGTCAAGTCAAAGGCAAAAAAGCACCGTCGACCCGTGTCCGTGGCACGCACCTGCGATGACGCCCTGTAGGTCCTTGTGTCCGGCATTGCCGAAGAGCATATCGCCCAGGCCCACGACCACCAATCCCAACACCACGCCCGCCATGCCCAGCCACTTGTAGCCGCGCAGCACCGCCTTCAGAAAGGCCACCGACAGCAGGCCCGTGAAGATCACCACAGAACCTGCGCTGGCAGGAGCGGTCGGGAGATTGCTGTTGTTGTTGGATTTGGGACAACGCTAGGAGGCCGTCAATGCCCAGCATACCCATCTACATGACGCCTTGCCGTCTAGAGCCGCAGAATTAGCCAAAGACATTCGGAAGAACGACGTTTGTGATCTAGGGCAGCGACGGCACTTTCTCTAAGGAGGGGGGAGGGGTTACTGTACTTTTTGGTAACATTGAAAAGCACTACAAACACCAACATTTACTCACTTTTATTGTTTTAGAAAAGACGAAAATGCCTTGGAAACATTTACGTAGTGGTTTTGGGGGGGGGGAATAGGGTGGTAACCCCAAAATCCCCCCCCTTTCAGTTACAGGCGTGGCTCACTCTGGGAACTGATCTACACGGCAGTCAACAAGCGAGCGAGCAAACGGATGCGCACGCGCACGCACGCACCCCTGAGCATCTGGAAGCTGGCGGCGTTGGTGAGGTTGAGGCCGACGTACATGGTGCTGGTGGCGACCATGTCGCAGAGCGCCGCCGGCAGGAACAGGAGCGGGTTCACCCGCTTGGCCGCTGGCGCAGACGACGAGCCGACCGCGCCCCCAGGTCCATAAGACGACTCTCTTCTCAGAGGGGCGCTGCAATGACACCTCCTTCGCAACACCACAGCCCGCCTGCTGGAAGGGGAGTGGTTGGATAGGCTTTGAACCTTGCCGGACCTGGTGGGGGGACGGGACGGTATGGCCTAGTGGTAGAGAATCGACCTGTTGCGCGCACAGTCCTGGGTTCGATTCTTGATGGAGCCACTAGATCGAGGACTTCCCTCTCAATAGATTTTCTCGTGCCGTCGCTGCCCTACATTACAGACGGCGTTCTTCCGAATTCTTTGTCTTTGGCTTTGTCTTTGGCTAATTGTGCGGCTCTAGACGGGAAGGAAGGCGTCATGGAGATGGCTATTCTATATGGGCCATTGACGGCCTCCTAGCGTTACCCCTAATCCAACAACAATTGGGGGGGGGGGGGGAGGGAAGTACCATGCGAGGGGGGGGGGGGGTCACAGATGCGTTGCGTGCTAGCAGTCCATAAAACGTACCGTTCGTTGTCCTCCGTGGAGAGATCCTCACTCGTCTCGTTGGGACTGCGGCTAGGCTTGCAGCTGCGCCACAGCAGGACGGCCCAGTAGGCGAAGAGGCAGAGAAACTCGCCCACGAACATGCAGAGAGCCTGCAATTTGAGGCCTTGGGGCGCCGTACTGTGGTGTGAAAGGGTGAAGGTTTCCGAGCCAGACTGGGTAAAATGGATGGGAGTAGAGGTGGTGGATAGGATCGGGGAGTGGTCAAAACAAAAATTTATGGAACAACATAGCGTGTGAGTAGGTACTTCTTGCTTCAGAATGGATCAAAATAAGGTCTAAATAACGATGTTTAGCCCCTTAAGCGCCAGGACACAGGAGGACAGCGAGACATACTCTAAAATGTCCTCCTGACACCAGGATCTAGATTCCCTGGGGAATCAAGATCTAATTTGAAAATTTTAGCCGGATCAAGATTTGAAAATTTTAATCAAGGTCAATTCAGACTCAATTTTATTTTAAAGTTTTATTTCTCACCCGGATCCTATGTGGGAAATGAATCAAGATGTGTTTTAATTGGATGATTTTGGATCAAGCTGTCTGGTGAATGGTTGCCACAATCAAGGTAGAAGGTGAACAAGATACCGTAAATCCTCCAATACAACCCCCCCTCCAATAGTGCCCCCCTCCAATAGTGCCCCCGGGTACGGCAAGGTTGAAATAATAGAGCCCCCCCCTCCAATAGTGCCCCCGGGGGTAAGGGGTATGTTGTGCCATGTGCCTTTTATGGGCAAAAATATAGTGGTAGGTACATTTATATCGTGTATACACACTACTACTAACCAATAATAGTACATTTTAGCAACTATTAATGGTAAATCAACCATTAAATGTCGCAAAAGTGATCAAAATCACCGAAAAATCGGCAATTTTGACAGTGAAACTAGCATTACCATTCAAAATTTTTAGGTATAAATAATTTAAGCCCCCCCCCCCCTCCAATAGTGCCCCCCCCCCCTCCAATAGTGCCCGCGGGTAAGGAGAGGTTGAAAAAATAGTGCCCCGGGGGCACTATTGGAGGATTTATGGTAAATGTGATGTGATGGCATGCGGAACCTTTAGAGATAATGTGGAAGCTAAATCGTGATCAGTACATGTACACCAATCTGCTTACATCATGCAACCTTGTGATCAAGGTCTGCGATGGTCATGTGGCATGTCATGTGCCATGTGCCATGTTTCCAAAAGTCTTGCTAATCTAGCTCTAACTTAACCAAATTCCCCTCAATCCCAAAAGTCGCAGAAAGCGAATAACTAGCCACACTTGAACTAGCGCTTTTGGAAACGGCATCAGAAGCTGAAAAGCAGGACGCAGTGTGGCGCCTTTGTCCTCTGCCACATGACTTCGAATGGATCAATCGTGTGCCTGTGCACAAACAGAGGCCGGCTTGGCACCCACACCCAGACTTGAACCACAGAATACACCGAATTATACGAACAAAAGTTTGCTGCACATTTTTGTTACAATGAGCGAAAATGCACTGAAGCAATGCATTGACCAAAGAAACAAAAATGGTCGGCAGGCTCTTCAATCACAGTGGACAGATCTGACGTGGTTGACAGCAATGTTGTTTGTTGCTGCCATTTTCCACATGGATGTGCAGAAAAGAAAGAGTATTAAGAGCTACTGGCAAAAAAATGACCCAGACACTTTCCTGCAGTCTTGCAGACCTCACCTCACAGGAATTAAGTTCATGCAGTGGAACCGCTATGCGCGGCTGTATGACCCAGATTCTCTGTCTGCAGAACAAAAGAAGTTGAATTCAAATCAAATCCTACCTGTGCAAGAAGGGTGGATCTGAGAAGTCAAGAATCAGCAGGAACGTTCAGCAGTACTGACATGTGAGTGATCAACATCACGTGATTTTTAGTCTTACATCTCGGAACATGCTTGTCCATGCGCATCCGATTGTGCTTGCACTCCGGCATGTATTCCTCGCAATTCACAGTGGTTCATCTTTCATTGTCAACATTGTGTCCTACCAGATGTGCCACATCTGTAATCTAGATCCAAGACACACTGCATCATAGGTCACTCCATCACATCATTTCTACATTTTGTTCAATTTTGTCTCAGTGCGGTTTCTTCCAAATCAGAACTAGATTACCAGTGTTTTCGGTAGATCAGGGATCTTGATTCCCCGGGGAATCTAGATCCTGTGCTGATGATAAATTTTCAAAAAGATCAAGGTGTTCATCTACATTGTTCTTGATTCGGAGTGAAAACCCAAATTGTACCCTCTAGGATCTTGATCCGAACCTTGATCTAGATCCCAATTTCAGCGGCGAGACAGCGAGACACTTTTTTGTCCACCCGGCATATGGCGGGTACCGGCGCTTAAGGGGTTAGGTGTTTTGAGTGACACAACATTGAAATGACCTAACAAAACACGCAACTTCACCATATTTTTCAATAGGCCTGTGAGCAGTATTTGTTGTCCAAGTATCAAAAATTTCGCCTGCGGCGCTGTATGTTACGCACCTACAGACCATTTCGCAGTCTTTCGAGCGCGTTTTTAGCCAAAATTCACCAACTTTTGCCTGCAGCACTGTGTTTTCAGCATACACGAAGCATTTTCTAGGTCATTATTGAGGCTGGAAAACGAGCAATTGTATCAAATTTGGCCATGCAGGTCACCCCCATCGACCTTTGAAAAATCCGAGATTCACCCCACCCCAGCTTCGATGGTCAGTTACACCTATGGATGGCGATGGCAGTGGGAGGCAAACCCCTCCCTCCCCCTGACACCACCTATGTATGTTGTGGATCTTGGAGAAACAGCACAGTCATAGGTGCTCATGGGGGGTGGGGGGGCGTATACAGGGTTGCACAATTTAAAAAAAAAAGTTTAAAAAAAAATATTTTTTTTTTAAAGTTGGATTTTTTTACCTTAAAAAAAATTTCTCTGTTTTTGGGTAAAATTTAGCTTTTGAGTGGCAAAAAGGCGTTTTAAATGGTGTTTAGATGGTACAATTAGTAGTTATTCATGCATAAACTTGCTTATTAGCACCAAAACCAAGCTCTTTTTGGGGTTCCCAACTGGTTCCCAACATAGTGCGATACCGTACACGACCATTTAGAGGCAGCGGCTTTGTCACCATTTGACTAAAACGATGCTAAATACGCTTCTAAAGGCTTTAGGGAAGCACTAGTACTTGTGTTTGACACTCTAATAGGCTAAAAGTATCTTATAGTACAGGTATTTGGCGCCAATGATGGCTCCTAAGTCAATTTAAAAAAAAAATTTTTTTTTTTAAAAAAAATTTTTAATTTAAAAAAAAACTTGAAATTTTTTTTTTATGCAACCCTGGGGAAGGTGAACCTTTTTGACCCCCCCCCCCCTGAGCCCACCTATGCCAGAGCTGCAGCTTCCCCGCCCCCCCTCTAGCCGACCCTTGTTGTGAAGGCCATTTTGTGCTGAGCAGTAAATGCAATTTATCTCAAAGTAGTCCCCCATTAAATAGCCTCCTCCATTGAATGGAACTGAGACTGCGTCGAATTTTTTAATTTCAAATTGATCCAATCTAATGCCTCTGCGGCCTCTTGCAAGGTCACTGCTGCCTCTTGTCGGAATTGCATTTCGACGTGTTGACTGTTGATTCGCTCTCTCTTTCTCGCCAGGTCTCGCCACAGCTGGGCGTGGGGCAGTCCCGACGTCGTGCCCATGTTCCGGCGGGCGGGCAGCGCGCCCACCATGCGCGTGCACACGTACTCGGGCGCCATGGAGGACTTTGGCCGTGACGGGGCCGCGTTGGACCGATGGGTCTTCGGACAGGTCGCTCAGCTGCTCGACTCCGCGAAGCAAGGCAACGATCCACGGTTGCTGGAGCAACTCCACTCCGACAGGATCATCTTTTTTCTCCACCTACTGGGCATGGACGTGAACGGCCACGGCGCCAAGCCTGGCTCCCTGAGGTCCAGTATTGCCTGCACAGACACAAATCAACTTTTTAATTGGCTTAGAAGTGAGCAGTAGCTATGCGTTACGCAAAAACAACGTGAAATAGTGCAAAATAATCCAGTCTTCGCCATTGAATGCTGTGGTGTGAACACCAGGAGGTCTCTGTGTCTCCAGATACTATGCGAACATCGGAGTGGTGGACCGAGGCGTCAACGCGACAGTCGAGCTCTTTGAGAAGTTCTATGGAAATGACCAGAGAACCGCGTACGTCTTCACCAGCGATCACGGCATGACGGACTGGGGCTCGCACGGCGCGGGCCTCGACCAGGAGACGCGCACCCCGCTGCTCGTCTGGGGCGCCGGCGCCCACCGACGCGCCAACGAGCGCGCACCGCCACCCCCCGCCACCGCCGAGCGCAGCAGACGACCACTGCTGCCCGAAGTGTCGCAGGTGCGCATTTTCCCCAAGACACATTCGTGGTTCGTACGTCTACTCTATGCCCCAGACAATGGGGTCAACGAATTTGAAAAGCGAATTGGGTGGGGGGGGGGGGGTTGAGAGGAAACATATATGCAGTTTTGTTACATTGTAACTGCCGGGGGGGGGGCACCCTCGTTGAGCTGAACAAATTTGTAGTGTTTTGCCCTTTGTATGAGCAGAAAACAATTCGACTAAAAAGAACACCCACAAGGTTTGACCGAGAAAGTAGCTACTTACACATTGGGGCATACCTGTAACCGGGTCTGGAAGAGTGTGGGAGCGCGGTTAATGGCGCTTTTTGGGGGTACATATAGTGGGGGGTAGCCGACAATTTTTTGACGTATACTGGTACTTTTTGATCAAAATGGGTCAAAATAGGCTCTTAAGTGTTTTTTAGCTGTTTCACGGTCATATAACACTGAAATGCACTGAAAACATTCCTCGAACAGCGCTCCTTTGTTCCCTTGTTGCCAATGTTCAGTGCTGGGCGTTCCCTCTGTAGGTGGACATCACGCCACTGATCTCCGCGCTCATCGCCTCTGCCGTGCCCATGAACTCGGTGGGCGTGCTGCCCGTCGACTATCTGTCCGTCTCGCCCGAGTACCGCTTCAATGCCACCCAAGCCAACTATCTGCAGGTGCTGGAACAGTACCGCGTCATGAGGGCCCAGAAAAGGAACCAGGTGCGTGTCAGAGCCAGCGCGGGGTGTACCTGTGACTGGAAAGCGGACCCTGAGGGGGGGGGGGGGTAGTCGATCGCCTTTTGGGGCGGGCAGGCACAGGGAACAAAAGGGCGACTCGAACTAATTTTTAGCTGTTTCCCTTAGATTAATGCACCCATCAGCCCAAAATTTTTGTCTGCGGCGCTGTAGTGCATAGGTAAATGACTGCGTTTGGAGTAAGGGACCTATCTTTTATGGGAGGCGCCCATCCAAGATATGGCAAGGCAGAGGGTCTTACTGTCCAAGTCACGTAAACGAGCGTGAGAAGGGCAAGCTGACCAAATCTGACAGGTTCGCCAAATCTTGGATTAAAAAACGCTCGGAAGAACGTTGAACATTCAAAATTTTCGCCTGCGGCGCACGGTTTGAATGACAATCAATAATGAATTCGTTGAGATTCAGGGATGTAGCAGTTGACATTGAAATTTTTTCGCGCCAGCAGCGCCAAAAAGTCACAGGTTTTCGCATAACACACTAGGTACGCAAAAATGTGCGCCTGCAGGGCAACTGCTTGCTTCAAATGCTGCAAAGTTCGAAAACACGAACACGACTGCTGCGCGAAATGTGCGAAACATAGCTCTCCAATAGAATTTTTTTGCGAGATACATTTTGCGACCCTGCCCCCTCCTGGATCCGCCAGTGGGGATTACCCCTCCCCTGGCTTTCATTTTCTGGAGCTTCAAGCCAATTTGTCTTGTAAAAATGGCAAAGTGTGCCTGCGGCGCTGTCTTTTTGTACTTTGCAGCTTAAAGGTACATAGAAGTGGCGTTTAGATCATATTAAAGCAAATAAGTACCATTTTTTGTCGAATTCCGACATATAAAACTGCATCCCGAAAATCCCGAATTACCCACCCCCTGCCTTCGAAAAATTTGGTGATTTACCCCTCCCCTGGCCCAATTTCCGTGGGCACCTATGTATATAACCCCTCCTCTGGAAGACCCCATCTCAAAAGACATTCGGGACGAGACGACCAAGCCAATTCGTCTTATAAAAATGGCAAAAAGTGTGCCTGCAGCGCTGTCTTTTTGCACTTTGCAGCTTAAAGAAACATAAAAATGGCGTTTAGATCACGTTTTGAACCGTTTGGATCCATTTTGAGGCGAAAAAGTACCATTTTTGTGCAATTTCGTCTTATAAAACTCCCTCCCAAAAATCCCGATTTACCCACCCCCTGCCTTAGAAAAATTCGGCGATTTACCTCTCCCCTGGCCCAATTTCCGTGGGCATTTTCCCCTATGAGCACACACCGAGAAGACTCAAATACGAGAGAGGGTGGGGTTATATTCCATTTATGTAAACAGGAGGCATGTAAACGCAAGTAGAAGAATGTAGCAGTACTGAAGGTCGTTTAAACGCACCTGAAAGAACGGATGGTCAAAGACTTCGCCTTTGGGATACTCCAACCGGTCGGCCCACCTAAGAGAGTTTCATTATTATCTTAATAATACCCAATAAAGTGACAAAACGTGCTACTTCGCGGAGAGCGTATTGATGGACCCCGTGGTAACCATGACCACCGCAATCAGCGTGTGATAAAACGACCATGATTCTCCCATCGCGAATCACACGGGTGCGAACAAGTCTTCGTCGTACAAAGCCGTAGTAGGTTTTGCAGAGTTTCATAAAAGACGCATCACAGCGCAGCGCAGCGTAGCGTGACCCACGAAGGGTAATAGGCGGCAGTGTACACTGTACAGGGTGTACCACCATGTATTTACTGTAACGCTTTGACCGTGACAGTGCGCAACTAGTCTTTTCCGCGTGCAGAACGTTTTTATACTGTGACGGTTTTTGAATTGTGTCATAGCTTGTCAAGTCGCAAACGCTTGGTTTCTTCACCATTGCTTTGAAATGCGGAGCTTCGCTTGAATCCTGCGTTTCTTCGGGTCAGTAATGCATCGATATGGAGTGAAAATTGCGTTGATAGAGACGCCGACACAAGCATTTCCCTGGCAATGGCATGCATGTATCACAGTTGTAGTACACAGTTGTACAGTATACGACGCGCCAACCTACATTGCACGCGGTATGTGCAAAGCGCAAGTTGTGTGGACGTGGCTGGACGACACCAAAATGGTGATTTTATAATCCAACCACTAGGAAGGGGGACAAATTTTCCCGGATGAGCTTGTTTTTGAAAGTAGAGAGAGTTCGAGCGCTGACCGTGTCTGACGATAAGGCGTTCCAGGCTGGGACTACTCTACTAGAAAAGAAATGAGCTCTGTACTGCAGATGTTGCTTTGGGTGAGCCAATTTAAAATCGTGTCCCCTGAGGGATGATCGCGGAGCGTAGGAGAAGAAGTCGGCAAAGTTGAGACAAACCAGACGATGAATGATTTTGTAGACCAGGATGAGATCGGAGTGGAGGCGGCGCAACTCGAGAGACTCCAAACCCGTTCGCTCTAATCGCTGTTCGTATGACAAGCCAGTACAATGGGGGAGCTTTCGAGTAAAAGTGCGTTGGACAGATTCGACAATTTTAATGTTGCCCTGTTGCTGAGGATTCCAAGCGGGCGACGCGTACTCGAGTTTGCTGCGTACGAATGTGCAGAACAGCTGTCTAATCAGCTTCTCGTTGCGAGTGTAAAAGCAGTTCAATATAGCGTTAGCTTTTACAGCAGCGACGCTAGCCATTCTACTACAGTGCTCAGAAAAGCGGAGATTTTTGCTCACCAATACGCCCAAATCGCGCATGACTGCAGTGCTGTCAAGGTTGTGCTCGCCTAAGCGGTACACTGCCTGTAGGTACACTACACTACATGAACATGTACTTAGGTGCTTGCACAGTCACAAAATTAAGCCTCGCAGCTTCCTCCCAAATGACGGCCGTAGTACATTTGATCGAGCAGACTTGACAGCCTGTAAACGCAGATACCGCACGCAGCACGCACGGACGCATGCACGCACGGACGCACGCACGCACGCACGAACGCACCTTTCGGGCAGAACGAAGACGTTTGTGTACTTGATCGCAAGAAGTCTCTGGCTGACTTCCTTCTGCAGCTGCGCGGAAGCGGTCCCCTTGCGGACTCGGTTGTCGACTTCAGTGCGGCCTTTCTGGAACATTCTTACGGAATTCTCTCCATGACTGATGTGGTTCCTGCTGCTGTTGGCGAGGCCGATGGCACCGCCGGTCCTGCGCGCCGCCTTGGCCAACGCGACTCGCAGAAGCTCCGTCTGCACAACCACCATTCTGAAGAGCGGCCCAGAGGCTGAGTTGAAATTTTCAGTTCAGTTTCTCGTTCAAGGCCTGAGGCTTGACCGCAAATTAGACACTACAAAACTCACCCCCGTTTGACCACTCTTCTCCGGATGAAGTTGGGCCCGAGAAGAAGAAGTGGACAGTCGGTGCAGCTGTTGAGGAGTATCATCCAGTTGCCAATGACGATCAGGCAATAAAAGGGCGCGCCCTTGTCCTGAAATCAATCAATCAATCTTTCGATTGTTTTTTTTTTTTTGTGCCCACCACACGTAAGCACCTCTCCAAAGCTGTACATCTCCCACAGGTCGACGACGAGCGTGCACGCGTGCAGCGAGAGGAACTTGGCAGTGTACAGGCGATTGATCCACATCCGAGACATCGCGGCCGCCGTCTGAACAATTTTTTTGGACGTGGCGCTGCCTACACTGTTCCCTACCTTCACTGTCCTTTGCGTGTACTCCCTTCGACTTTTCACGGAGCTGCGCATACATTCTAGCGGATAAAATGAGATTGTTTCGTGCGCGCACCCACTTCGAAAACCTCCTCTCTTTTCGCGGTAGTCTTCTTTCGGCCGGCTCTAAGACGGCGCTTTTCTTCTCTCGCCTTGGCGATGATCCCTTCTTGGAGTACGAAGAGCAGCGACATGCCCAAGAACGGCAGGAAGTGGTTGACCGTCGGCAAGAACAAGGCCCGGTAGTAGAACTGCACCAACTCCGTCAAGCGCCACGCTGTGGGAACCACCTGAACGAGCGATTTTTTGGTGCTTTTCGTTGCCACAACACTATCACAGCGACCGGTAAGGCGTAGTGCCATCTGTAATCTAGGGAAGCGACAGCACGAGAAATTCCATGGATAAGGAAAAGCTCGTTCTCAGTGAATCCATTGAGAATCGACCCCAGAAGCGTGCGCGCAAGAGGCCGATTCTCTACCACTAGGCCATACGCTACCCGTAATGCGGCCGGTCGAAACTGCACACCTGCGTCGACCACTCGTCTTCCGCGCCCAGCACCGCGCAGGGCGCCACCTTCAGGTCGACGGCTTTGGGCGCGTTGACGACGACGGCGCAGAGGATCAGCGCCATCTCCTCCGCGTACAGCCGCAGCGTTCTCGAGGCCTGCGATGTCTTGCGTCGACTGCTGCTGGCCGCTCGGACGCCCCGTCCGGCAGAGCAGCTGCCGGAGAGGACGCTGAACGGCCGACTCAAGGCCCTGTACGACTTGAACGACAGCAGCACCGGCAGCCACGTCTGTAAAGACGAAGAATTTCGAGGGAGGGCGCATTGCACCGGTAGGACACGCACGCCCGCACGCCCGCACGCACGCCCGCACGCACGCCCGCACGCACGCACGCACGCACGCACGCACGCACGCACGCACGCACGCACGCACGCACGCACGCACGCACGCACGCACGCACGCACGCACGCACGCACGCACGCACGCACGCACGCACGCACGCACGCACGCACGCACGCTTGAAGTAAAGCAGACGCCGGCCACGGGGTTGCAGAAGACGGTCGCGTAATCGAGCAATTCCAGATGAATGCCGAAACTGGCCAGCACCACACCGAGCCCGTAGTACGGCAATACAATCGACATGAGCAGCACGTTGAAGAAGAACAATGTCTTGACCGCAGCCTAACGCAGAATCGTAACTCAATTTGGAACAAAGGCTGTTTGTTTTTAGTACGAATTCCTTAAATGTATGGGCAGAGTGCACACGCACACACAGACACACACAGACACAGACACAGACACAGACACAGACACAGACACAGACACAGACACACACACACACACACACACACACACACACACACACACACACACACACACACACACACACACACACACACACACACACACACACACACACACACACACACACACACACACACACACACACACACACACACACACACACACACACGCGCGCGCACGCACACACACACACACACACACGCGCGCGCACGCACACACACACACACACACACACACACACACACACACACACACACAGCAACTGACAAAATATTGTCGTCCAAATCACGGGCCTAATAGCGCAGTGTATTAGAAACTGCATATTGCATTTTCCTGCAGTTGACGTGCGTCCTTCCTTCATATGGTCACTTACGTTCTGAGGTGATTTCGAACAAAAAAAGGATTAATTTAGAGAAATAACACCACCCGAGTTAGCTATTTGTCTTTTGTTTCAACTCCTCTTGCCTTGAAGTCGACGTTCCAGGCCTGGGTGCGACGGTGGGCGAGGAAGCGGCGCCTCACGCCGTAGTGGAGGAGGACGCTAACGAGCGAGGTCAGCAGCGTCGCGTAGCCCGCGACCGCCGTCTGCGTCCGGTCCTGCAGCTGGCCTTGCCGCTGCGCGTCCACCCATCTCAGAGTGCACACGTTGAAGCCCCCCGCCGCCGCCATCCCCTGCCAATTCTGGTGGCCACTTGCGCGCAGAGACTACGGGCACGCACGCACGCACGCACGCGCGTCGTCAAACCAACAAATCGACCCTTTCAGTTTACCGTAATTCCTCCAATAGTGCGCCCGAGACACTGTACTTTCAACCGTTCGTTTCCACAACACTATTGGAGGGGAGCACTGTTGAAGCGTTTACGGTACTATACCATACCATACTATACTATACCATACTAACACCCCCTACGGCTCGAATGAAACAATGAGCGCTCAATGGGCTAACTGCAGGGTTTACGATAAGAATAAAATGAAGTACCGTATTGATACTGATGAAAAAACCATACCAGCTCAGGCTAGCTATGTAGGTAATCAGTTTGTGACGCCACGCCACCGACAAGCTGATGTGTGTGGGTGACAAGATGAGGGAAGACAGCCACACTGACTGATTCTGCGCCGCTCTTATTGCTTCACCTAACTCTGTGGCTAACGATGTGTCTAATGCAATTTGCATATACATAGCTCCCCATTCCCTTCTTTGGGCTCTTCTAAAGGCAAATCAGCTAATTGAGTTTTGGATATTCCGCTTGCCCGACTCTAGTTCGGAGAGGCGTGAGAGCCAATTTGAAAGTACCGTAAATCCTCCAATAGTGCCCCCGGGGCACTATTTTTTCAACCTCTCCTTCCCCGGGGGCACGATTGGAGGGGGGGCACTATTGGAGGGGGGGCTTCTATTATTTCAACCTAAAAATTTTGAATGGTAATGCTAGTTTCGCTGTCAAAATTGCCGATTTTTCGATGATTTTGATCACTTTTGCCACATTTAATGGTTGATTTACCGATAATAGTTGCTGAAACGTACTATTATTGGTTAGTAGTAGTGTGTATACACGATATAAATGTACCTACCACTATATTTTTGCACATAAAAGGCACATGGCACAACCTACCCCTTACCCCCGGGGGCACTATTGGAGGGGGGGGCTCTATTATTTCAACCTTGCCGTACCCGGGGGCACTATTGGAGGGGGGGCACTATTGGAGGGGGGGGGCTGTATTGGAGGATTTACGGTAGTCTCCGTGATTTCTTGTGGGAACGAATTAACTCTGCGCTGCACAGACAACACAGGAGGTACCTATGTACACTGCCGCTAGATTCACACTCTCGATGTGTTGTGTAGTGTGCCTACAGTTGTTAAGGATCTTATCGGCTGTTTTCATTTTATACTGATTGCACATCGTTCATAGTGGCGAAACACTTTTTGCGCGGAAAGCAAACTCTTTATGACTCGTGCGAGACGATCGATCTAAGAACGCATATCACTCTGTTTCTATCATTCAAGCTCTACACTTCTGGGTGGCGCGGTTGGAGTCAGTCGGACGGTGCCGCTACTCTCGGGCCCGTCGTACGGTGGTGGCGCCAAATTGAATTTTGGAGTCGTGTGCACATTTGCATTCCGATTATTTGTCGATGAATCGACTGGTCCATGCACGAGTCTCCGCACGCAGTTGTGATTGTGACGGCCGCCGACGCAGCCGCAGGGCGCGGCCTGTTGGGAGGCCTTCCTCCGGCGGGTGGTGCAACAAACGCACCAAAATAATGAGAAAGCGATGCACAGCAGCACCGCTGCCAGGAGACCGATTCCAACGTACAATAGGAGACGCACGGTCGCACGCGACAGCGTGAACGTGACTGGAACGGATGAGATGGGACAACGTTGGATTTTCTAAGGACGGACGGACAGACGGACGGACGGACGGACGGACGGACGGACGGACGGACGGACGGACGGACGGACGGACGGACGGACGGACGGACGGACGGACGGACGGACGGTCGGACGGACGGACTCACAGGGCGCGTCTTTGTCCTCCTCAGCAGGCGCGGAACCGCCATCTTCATCCTGACACATTCTATCAGCGTCAGGCCCGCAATCGTGTCCATCGCGGTCACCCCTGTCGCCCGCCGGCCCGTCCGTGGTGAACCCCGGCTCGATGGTGCTGCTGGGCCAAGCAGCCGTCGATGGACTCTGGCTGTTGCTGCAAATCCGCTCCTTCAATAGTTGTCGCGAGATGGTGTCATTCGCTTGTCCGGACGAGTAGGTCCAGCATTCGGTGAAGGTGTCGTAATCGTCGCAGAGAGCCTGCGTTCTCGGCCGATGAAACGCCAGACGGAGAAATGTGAGAGTGACTTGGGGCGCTTGAGGCGGGAGCCAATCCGTCGAGAGTAGCTGCTGAGAAGCGTCCAGCCAAATGAGAGTCACCTGAAGCAGCGCGTTCGAGTGCTTTGAGTGCGAGCGTGTGCGTCGTCGTCAGTCACGGACCCGCGGCACTGCGTACACGTAGAGCATCTCCTCCACCTTGCTCTTGACGCTCAGCAAGTACGCACGCGTCTCGTCCGCGTCGCGCAGACACAGCTCGCGGCGAGTGAGCGCGTAAATCTGCCTCTTGAAGTCGTCGACGCTCCTCGAGTGCACGACTCTCGCGCGGTCCGGCACGATCACGTAGGTGGGCGTGTACGACGACGACCGCCACGTCGGGCCCTGCTTGGAGCATCTTTCGGCGATCGAAGCTAGCAGGTTTTGGACTTTACGCCTTGTCGTCTGGTTGGTCGAGCAGTTGATCGATGGCATGAGCACTAGTGCCGGTTGTCTATCTGCGAGCAGGTCAATTGTGCATACACTGTACATGCGGGTAGAATGTACTTGAGTACTTGGGGTTTGGCCGAGCATTGGGGGAGAGGTGCAGTAATGGATGGACACTGCTTGAGGCACCGCCCGAGAAGAACTCGCGAGCGTGCAGGGCCGCCCAATCAAAGGTCTACATGGTTTTACATGATGCGTGGTCTAGGAGGCGTGCGGTGCGAGTGTGTTGTAGCCCCACCCACAGGACCGGTACTCCTGAATAACTTCGATGATACATGTACCTAACCGGGTTTTTGAAGTGGGGGGGGGGGGGGTCCGAGACCCTTCTGGGGGGAGTCTGGGGGCTACACAGATTTGAAGAAGAAGGGGTCTCAGAATGAAAAACGTACCTAAACAGTGTCTAAATAGGCACTTTTTGGTCAAAAATGCGTTAAAATAAGCTATAAATAGCGTTAATTAGCTGTTGTGGGGTAAAAACACTAAAAAGACAAAAAGTGCACTACTTTTTATAATTGTAGACAAGTTGGAGAACTTCATAAAAATTCCGGGATGGGAGGGGGGGGTAGGGGCAAACTTCGGACTACCCCCCCCCCACCAAGTCACATGTATGCATTCGATAAATGATCCAAACAAAATGTTTGATTTTATCAATGGTTGGCAATGCCACCATAATTATTGCAGGAGAGTACAATTGTTGAAACAAACAATCCAGAACGATTGTTTGTCGATGTTCGTTGAAAGTATCGCTACGTTGGGATCGCGCAGCGCAGCTCATCGACACTTTTTTTATGCGGCGGTACCTACATTTTTCAACGCTTCCGAACTCAACGCACCATATTTTTGATTCTGTCCGTCATGTGTCGACTCGGCCGTTCCAATGAAATTGGCCAATAGTGCAATCGACAGGGCCAACTGAAATGTCATTTCCTCTTTCTTGTGCTCTTTTCTCAACGCCTTTCTCGATTCGGCGCACTGATTTCTTCAGGCAAGTATACGTAAGTACATGGGCGCGGCTAGCTTCGCGCAAATGGGTATCGAAGCCATGCGTTTCCGCAACGCAAAGCGATAGGGAGACCGCGTAGCCGCCATCCATTGCTTGCTACACAAAGCGTAGCGCAATGTCAGCGGGACAGCAGGCACGCTTCTCTTGTGCGTTATCGAAACGGAACGCCGACCGTAAAGCGGCAGACAAGCAAGCATTCTGCGGCGTCGCTGACGCATTGCTTGCGCACGGCACGAGTGAACTGTGAAGTTGGGTGGCAATACATCTTGGTCGAACCATGTATGTAGTCGTGTCGCGATGCAATGTAAAAATCCTTTTCGCGCATCGCGCAACTTGTCGCAACGTAACTGTGAACGTACATAACAACGTGTCAATCAGGAGAGGCACTGTTGCGGCCCCAGTAATGCACTTGTAGCCCCGGGGGCTCTCGTAGGCTCGAGCTGAAACATGTAGCCGCTAGGAGAGCCATTAGCTATCACAAATTGTGACAACTAGCGCGCAAACTAGCGATAGGTCGTTCGTCGCTTCGCGGCGCGACGCTAGCGGCACGACTCGCTCGCCGCTGCCTCACAAAACTTCTCTAAACCGGATTGGTCTCAGAGCTAGTGTCTGCAGTATGCACACCCTTGGTACACTGATGTTAGTGCGTGCGTGCGTGCGTGCGTGCGTGCGTGCGTGTGTGCGTGCGTGCGGGCGGGCGTGCGTGCGTGCGTGCGTGTGTGCGTGCGTGCGGGCGGGCGGGCGTGCGTGCGTGCGTGCGTGCGTCCGTGCGTGCCTGCGTGCGTGCGTGCGTGCCTGGTTGCGTGCGTACGTATGTACGTGTGAACGCGCGTCTCCGCTGGCGCGAAGTTTTTGACAACGAAAAGAACTGTGGTGGCACAGCAGAAATGCCTAAATAAACATGCACGCAAGCACGCACGCAACTTAGCCTACACCTAAGCCTATTGTGGCGGACTGGAACGGATTGCAACGCCACAATTTATTGTTCAATGGGCGGTGAGCACGATAGAAAGCTGGAGTAGACGCGGGCTACAGAGTGAGTGCGGACTGACTGAGAGTACGAGCAGCTTAGCTTAAAAAGCAGTGCAACAACAGGCGATCGCGAAAACAACAGTGATACATCAAAGCGGAAGGTTCCAAGGGAAGGAACAATCAGCAGTAGGCGCTATTGACGGGAAGTTGGGGAAGAAAGACAGCCGTATGAAATCACTGTTAGAAATGGGGCTGCGGGTGATTGTACTTTGTAGTCGCTGTTGTAGTCGCTGTTTGAAAAGGGTGCGGGTGATTCTGCTTTGTAGTTGCTGTTGTAGTCGGGTCGGTGTAGTTGGTTGTAGTAGTTGCGGTACTGTAGTAGTGGCATTACACTATGCTCAGGTGTGATCAAGGTCTAAGAATTTTCAATAAAAGTCTTGGCAAGTAGGGTACGAATTGTTCGGGGCCGCCGGTGCGGTTTATCTGGCCCTCGCAACGTTGCGCGCCCTGCTCCCCGCGTTTAGACATTGCAAAATTTGCTGGCACATGGCGCTTGTTCAGTTTAGGTGTGCAAAAAATAAGTAGGTGTGCAACAAAAAAATAGGTGTGCAACCACTTTAGGTGTGTAACAAATTTATTTAGAGCCACACACACACTTTAGGTGTGTTAGAGGCTCAGGCTCGACCTTGGCTTGGCTTAGGCTTTGCTCAGGCTGCAGCAACTCGTTCAGTAGCTGCTCACTGGCTTGTGTGCATTGGTGCACCCATACCTGCGTGCGTGCGTGCGTGCCAGCATGTGTGCGTGGGTAAATGCGTCCCAGCGTGCGAGAGTGCGTGCGTGCATGCATAAGCCTAGCCTAAGCCTAAGCAAAAGCCTAAGCATAAGCGAAAGCCTAAGCCTAAGCGAAAGCCTAAGTGAAAGCCTAAGCAAAAGCTTAAGTCTAAGTGAAAGCATTAGCCTAAGCAGAAGCCTAAGCGTATCCTAATTCTGGGTATGAGCCTAGCCTACGCCTAGACAGCCTAAGCCAAGCCTAAGCAAAGCCTATTTCTCAAGTGTGTGCAGCTCCAAATATTTTTTTTGTTACACACCTAAAGTGGTTGCACACCTATTTTTTTGTTGCACACCTAATTTTTTTTTGCACACCTAAACTGGACTAGCGCCGCTGGCACCCTGCCTCTCCCAACTGGATATAGGCGTAGACCATTCCACGCGCTCCTCGCTCCGCGCTCGTGCGCTCACGCACTCCACTGCCAGCGAGGATCGAACCTGGGATGTTCGGTTTTGCAATTTGGTGCTCTATCCACTGAGCTATTGCAGCTTCAAACCACACACTGTAATACTTTGTTTTGAAGTGACATTATTCACCATACGGTTTCTCATTTTTCACGTCCCAAGCTGGGGTCTGGATGGCCCTTCGGCATCTAAGCCTCAGCATATGTGGCCTAAGCCTCAAAAATCTGGCCTAAGCCTTGAAAATCTGGCCTAAGCCATAGCATATCTGGCCTAAGCCTCAGCATTTCTGGCCTAAGCCATAGCATATCTGGCCTAAGCCTCAGCATATCTGGCCTAAGTCTCGCATGTGTGGCCTAAGCCTCGAAAACCTGGCCTGAGCCTCGCATATCTGGCCTAAGTCTCGAAAAAGCCTAATTTAGTGAAGAAATATTTTGGTGTGATTGTTCAGAGCGCAGGAGCGCACGCGCGCAGAGTGCGGAGCCGCAGAGCGCGGAGCGCGCGTTTTGTCCCACGCCCCCCTGTTGGGGAATATACAGTATGGGGCGGGGGGGGGGGCGGGAGAGGCGTGGGAACATTACCGATATATATAAACGCGAAGAGCAGGGTATGCAATGTTGGGAGGATCTAAAAAGCCGCACCAGCCGAGACCAACAATCCGTACCCGACTTACCTAAACTTGTATCAAAAATTGTTCAAGACAGGAATTATACCAAGCCGTCCTTTGTTGGCGCGAGCGGAGCGTCTCGGCAGCTCTTCGACGGGGTCGGCTTCTCTGCGGCGCTCCATGTCGTCGTTGTACTCGGCCATGGTTTCTGCGTCCGGCCGTCGGTACCTCTTCAGTTTTCTGTCGTGCCAAATTTGGCCGTCGCTCAGCAGAAACTTGTAGTAGCTGACGATCTTCTCGACGGTCTTTGGTTTCGAGTAGGGCGCGGTGCCTTTGGGCGCGTGCGGGAGTTTGGTGAGCACGCGGTCGCCCACTTTATACTTTCCAACTTGTCGTCTTGGCACCGCTGGCCGCTCGTCGTTCGTGTCGCTGTCGTCTTTGTCGCCAGCTTCTTTGTCGCCAGATGGTTGTTCCTTGTCGCGCTGTTCTCGCAGCTGGAACGGCAGACGGGCGTGTCCGAGGAAGAGTTCGGCGGGGCTCTTGCTGTCGGCCGCTTGCGGCGTCGCAGTGCGCCAGCAAGCGACGCAGGCCGTTGCGCCACTCCCTCCACTCTTCCGTGAATGTCTGGACGCCATGCTTGATGTAGCGATTGAAACACTCGACGAGGCCATTCTCCTGTGGATTGTATGCGGCCGTCTGGATGTGCTGGATGTTGCGGCTTTGCAGGAAGCTCGCGAACTCGCGGCTCGTAAACTGTGGGCCGTTGTCGGACGTGACGCTATCTGGGTTGCCATACCGCGTGAACACGCCTTTCAACCAGTCGACGATTCTCGCCGTGCTGTTGTAGTGGTCGACAAGATCTCGAGAAACTTGGAGAAGTAGTCGACGAGGCAGACGATGTACTGTCTGTCCATTGTAAAATGGGCCAGTATTGTCGATCGCATATTCTTTGGCCGCCTCAGCTGGCGGTCGTCGTCTCGTTGGGGGCGCGTTTCTTCTCGGCGTCGACTTGTCGCTGCGGCTGCGCTGGCAGGCGTGGCAGCTCTTGACCATCGCTTCAGCGTCCTTGTCGAGCCGCGGCCGCCAGTAGGCCGGGGTGGCCGGCGTGCGCTTCCGTCAGCAGCTGCCTTCTGCGGCTTGCTGGCACGACGACGCGACCGTCGCTTCTTCTCAGCAATCCCTGCGTCATCTCGAGCTGGTTTTTTAGGCTGTAGTAGGGCCTGAGGTCGCCTTCGACTTTGCTGGCGTTGGGCCAGCGCGACTTCATGTATCTTCTGACCAGCTGGAACGTCTCGTCTTCTTCGGACGCGTTGATCATGTCCTGTCGCACGACGGTGACTTTCAGATTGTCGGTCGTGTCGGCGAGCTCGTCTGGGACTTGGATGCCATGCTTCTTGGCGGTGCTGCCCAGATGAGACAGTGCGTGCGTGCGTACGTGCGTGCGTGCGCGCGTGCGTGCGTGCATTTGTGTGCGTGCGTGCGTAAGTGCGTGCGTGCGTGCCTAAGCAAAAGCCTAAGCCTAAGCCTAATCAAAGCATAAGCAAAGCCTAAATTATACGCGATTATTATTTGGTGCGTTTCCGATGCCAAATACTCCGCCTGACAAATTGTCTCCCCCAAGTAGGTAAGCAGGGTGGCTGCCCCGCGCAAATGGCTTTAGACAAAACTGGACAGCCAAGACAGCCGAGCCGAGACAGCCATGCGTGACTACTACAGCAGATGTACTGTAGCGATGCATACCGCGTCCTTGTGGAAGCTGAAAGCATACACAACCCGGTTCGAGTAGCCATTCCTAGCCCAGTAGCCAGTAGCCATTTTCTGCCGGGCAACCGCACACACAGTGCGTCGTCTACCAAATCCACAAAGTGCGGCTTCAGCAAGCTGATGTGGTCGTTTGGTTTGTCACCATTCGTTTTCTAGCACAGTTTCTCTACACTAGAGGCGCGCGCGGCCTTCGGCCGCCATGTATACATTAAGGCATGAAGCAATTGATTTTGCATATAACGTCGACGTGATCACAATGTGCAAGGATATGCGTAGCTTTGTCTTTTGCTTGTGTGGGCGAGTGTTCCTTAGGACAGTTGTCAGCACTTTGTCAACAGAAATTTTTGACTAGTTGGACAGAAGTAGCCAAGACTCTTCATCAGGCTATGGTTGGAAATGGAGCATACGTCTGTCAAAAAAGACCGCTCTTGAGACTGCCAGGGGCCAATTTTTGTTACGTTTTGTACGTACTGCTCAATGTGGGCAAAAGTACGTACTGCTCAATGTGGGCAAAACTTAATTTGATTCAATTTGAATTATTTAAATTTATTTAAAGCATCAATTTAAAGCGACTTTAGAAAGCTCGTTCAACAATCGGAATCGGAACGCTTGAATAGGCTCCAGATGGCGTAAGAGAAGCCTATTCAAGCGATGACTACAAGTTGACGCAGTCGCAGCTTAGTCACGCCGACGTGGGCGACGAGCTATTGAAGCGCGTCTACCGCTTGTACCGGCGCGGCTGCGACCAGCCGCATTGGCTTCATGCTTGATTTCGGTTCTTTTAGGGCCGCATCTCGTGGAACGACGTGGCCCGGTCAACTTGATTGTCGTCCACAAAAAGCGGCACCCCTACAAAACGCCCGATGGTCGG
Source organism: Paralinhomoeus sp. GSCO2_6 (assembly GCA_030248085.1). Lineage (NCBI taxonomy): Eukaryota > Metazoa > Nematoda > Chromadorea > Monhysterida > Linhomoeidae > Paralinhomoeus > Paralinhomoeus sp. GSCO2_6. The sequence continues at coordinate 9,783 of JASAMY010000210.1, read as the reverse complement.
CAGCGGTGGACCAAAGCCAAGGAGGACTGCGCCCTCCTCTTGCGGCACAGGTCGTTTGCGCCCTTTTATGACATACTCGCTTACTGGCTAATAGAAAAAGTGAACCAATGTAGAAAAATGAACTTTCGTTGTTTAGTTGCGTTGTGAAGCGCTACTCACCGTGCTTTGGGCGCAAGATGATGCGATTCTCGGACGCTGCCAGCGCTTTGACGCAAGAGAAACATCGCCTTCACTTGAAATCTCAGTTTGGAATCTAGCAATTGTTGCAATGGGTTTAGTTTAAAATCTCGTTGTTGTTGTTGTGTGAATCTCATTTGCACCCAGTAACGGAGCCTCGTTAGAGTAGTCGCGTGATGCTTTCCGTCTGCCACGTTTTGCGCAGAACATGATGGTTGTGAGGAGCAGTCTTCTTCTCTCGAGCACGCCCTGCCTGACGACCGCTGCAGACCAGTGCTCGTTCGTTCCGCGAAGCGTAAAGGCGTGGTAAAGCGTAAAGTCGTTTTGTTTGCCTAAAACTCAGTTCAAGCATTTTATCGTGCTTAAATGTCGTATTTTTGTGCAATGCAAATGTTTCTCGAGAAACGAAGTTAAAGCACGCCATTGTGATTTTAGTAAAGTTAAACAAGAGTATTACAGTACGAAAGACCTATAAATACGCACGAGGTGTGTTGGGTGTGTTAGGTGTGTGTTTTATGTAACGCCGCGAGCATGTAGGGCGCGCGTGGGAATACCCTTTCCAGGTGTCACCAGGTGTCACAGTTCCAGGTGTCACCGGAGGCAGACCCTCTTTGGGAGGGGCAGTAGAGAGGTGCGCACCGAAATAATATTCTTCACTCTGACTTGGTCTTGGGCTTAGCTTAGACTTAGTTTAGGCTTAGTTTAGGCTTAGCTTTGGCTTAGCTTAGGTTTAGCTGAAACTTAGCTGAGTTTTAGCTTAGGCTTAGCTTAGGCTTAGCTTAGGCTTAACTTAGGCTTAGCTTAGGCTTAGCTTCGGCTTAGCTTCGGCTTAGCTTAGGCTTAGCTTAGGCTTAGCTTAGGCTTAGCTTAGGCTTAGCTTAGGCTTAGCTTGGGCTCAGGCTGGCTCAACAAGCACACGCGGCACGAAAAGCACTGTTTCGCCATCGTCACTGAGTGTGACATCACAACCAGAAGTTACCCTTGTGCCCTTGTGCCTTTTGAGGGCGAATTTCAACAGGGTATTGTACCCTGTTGCAAAAAATGCTCAGGATGTTCTCAATGGGAGGGCGCCAGCCCTCCCCGCCCTCCCCCTTGCGTATGCTACTGCTGACGGGTGCAGTGAACATGGCTAACATGGCAGTAGTCGTACGTCGTCATTCCGCAATCCGCACACGTCATGCATGGCCAGTCGGATTTCAGGTCCTGGTATTTCGAACGCTATCTGCCCATTTAGTTGGGCTGGATGACCACATCCCTCACAGATTCCGACGCTGGACAACATTCGGAGAAGCGTCCGCCGTCACCTGCCACCCGCCGACGACATCCATGGTGACTGACGCTGTCCTGCCGCTCTTGATTTATTGCTTGCGGCCCAGCCGTGACGCACCAGCCACCAGTTGTTCAAGAGCGCGAGACGAGAAGAGCGCTGGCCGCCCTGCTCTCAGAGACGAGGCGGAGGTGCGTGTCAACGAGCGCCTCCTGAGGCGCGACTTAGGCTTCGCTGGCTCGCTGACTTAGGCGACTTCGCCGATATCCTGCACGAGCGCCGGCGTGACAACCGAGCAGAGGCGCCAGCAGCAGGCGGCAGGCCACGGCGCTCAACGACGTCGCCCACAGGACGGCTGCGCGGCCGCGCCTGCCCCGTCAAGTGCAGCTGGCAGGCACAAAGAAGCTGCGGCAGCCGAGAAGACGCTGAGAAGGCAGGATGTAGAGTCCGCGGGGGTGTCGGCGCAGTTGCGTTAAAGGAAAAGCGCATGTGCATGCGTGTGTGCATGTGTGCGCGCATGCCTAGGCCTAAGCCTAAGCAAAGGCCTAAGCCTAAGCCTGAGCACTGGCATAAGACAGTCTAAGCAAAGAATATCATTTCGGTGTGCATCTCTCCACTGCCCCTCCCAAAGAGGGTCTGCCTCCGGTGACACGGTAAACTGCAAACGGAAGGAGGAAAGGAGGGTAGTCCGGAAGGAGGCGTAACTCTGCATAATTATTTGGGTGCGTTGCACCTTACGTTCTTTCTTCTTGTCGCCTTTTAAAAGATATACTTCAATTTCGACTTTGCGCAGTACGCAGTATACAATGCAGTATGCACCACGATTCGTGCATGGATAGTAGTATGTCATTTGGTTCATCGCTATGCGTGACTCGTGCCGACACAACATTCAACACGGACTCATTTTAGCACCAAACAAACTCAACGACAGTGACCAAGCGTACAACCATCATCAAGTGCGCCAAAAGTAAGCTCCACCATATTTCAAGTTAGTGCAGCTAAAAACAATTGTTTCGTCCATTGCGTCCGTGCGTCTGATAATAATTCCCTTAATTTAGGCTTTGCTTAGGCTTAGTCCAACTTTGCTTAGGCTTAGGCTTATGCTTAGGCTTAGGCTTTGCTTAGGCTTCGCTTAGGCTTTGCTTAGGCTTCGCTTAGGCTTCGCTTAGGCTTAGGCTTCACTTAGGTTTCGAACGCGTGGACGCACGGACGAAACAATTGTGTTTGCTGCTGGCGCTCAGAAATACTGAAATGCTAATGCCTTTTAGAAGGCGACAAGGGAAAGAACGTATGGTGCAACGCACCCAAATAATTACGCAGAGTTACGCCTCCTTCCGGACTACCTCCTTCCTCCTTCCGTTTGCAGTTTCCCGGTGACACCTGGAATCGTGACACCTGGTGACACCTGGAAAGGGTATTCCCGCGCGCGTTGTTTTAGTAAAGTTTTAGTTGAGCATCGAGAGTCAACGCATTTAAAATATTATGGTGTGCTTCTCGTGGTTACTGGTTCACTGAGCGTAGGTTTGGGGTCGCGGGGTGCGCTTATGGGAATGGGGGGGCGCGGGGGGCGTGGAGGGCTCGCGCTCGCGCTGTGCGCTTTGCGCTCTGACCCTTTTTGATTTGCGCGGGAAAAGCTGGACCGTTGTTCTGTTCGTGTGTACAGGGTGTTTCATATATATTTGTACTCTTCCACAACCCCCCCCCCCTACAGCTAGATCCCCTGACTACCCCGATTGGGCTCGAATTTTGCGTACATATACCCCTTTTGGCTGCGAATTTGAATTCCAAGTTTCGTTGATTTTCATGCAGGGGCTACTAATTTACGAAATTTTTAAAAATATCGAAATTTTTCGACTATTTTAAAATTTAAAGTTTTTAACACAGATCGACGCGGCTCGTCGAGCTGATCCTGAAAAAGCTAAAATGGTTTGGATTTCATCATGTTTCAATCGAGGAAATTGCGAAAAACTATCATGGCTCAGTCACCTTAATGATGTGCTGGAAAGAGCTGGAGACTGACACGAACTTATTTGACAGGCTCCTTCCTCCATGTCAAAACAATTATAGGCCATTCGGCAGGCCGATTCGGCCAAGCGGGTAATTGATTGCGCTGTTTTTCCGTTGTTGCCTCCTGTAATGACAGTGTTGTTAAAAATGTTTCAAAAAACTGCTGACAAATAACTGGACCATCAGCTGATAGTTTTTCGCAATTTTCTCTATCTGAAACACGATCAAACCCAAACGATTTTAGCATTTTCAGAATCAGCTCGACGAGCCGCGTCGAGCTGTGTTAAAAACTTAATTTCTAAAATAGTCAAAAAATTTCGACATTTTTAAAAATTTCATGAATTAGTAGCCCCTGCGTGAAAATCAACGACAGTTTGTATTCCTATTCGCAGCCAACGGGGGTAGGTATATGTATGCACGATTTTAGCCCAATCGGTTCAGGGGACCTAGCTGTAGGGGGGGGGGGTGGAATATATATATATATATAGAAACACCCTGTACACCGGTAGAATCGTACAATGGTACAACTGCTTAGCTTTTCCCGCGCAAATCAATAATATTTTGGTGTGGTTGTTCAGAGCGCAAGAGCGCACGAGCGCGGAGCGCGGAGCGCGTGTTTTGTCCTACGCCCCCCGCGTGCCCCCCGCCAGTATTTTTTCCCAGAAGGGCGCACTATGCCTCGCGAGCCCTGCCGAAAACCTAAGCTCAGTGAACCAGTGAACCAGTGAACCAGTGAACCGAGAGAAACGCACCATAATATTTAAATGCGTTGACTCTTGTTGCTCAACCGTTAAATACTAAAACAACGCGTCACACGCCACAATTTTTACAATAGGTTAATCTAAGTAAGCCTATAGTTGTATTTTATTTTATTTCTTAGGCTTACGCTTAAGCTCAAGCTTAGGCTTTTGCGTAGGCTTCAGGCTTGTGCGAGCGCGCGCATGTCCACATGCCTGCACACCTAACATGCACGCGCGCATGGGCGTGCACGCACGTGCTCTCTGCAGGCACGCACGCACCCTTGCACGCACGCACGCACGCGCGGCACGCACACAAGCACATGCACGCACGCGCGCAGGCACACACCGCACAGATACACAAGGACACCCACGCCCGCACGCTCACACGCGCGCACGCTCGCACAAGCGCACAAGCGCGCACGCACGTGCACCCGTATGTTCAGGCGCGCACGTATGCGTGCGGGCACGCAGGCATTTTTACATGTGCGCGCTTGCACAAGCCTGAAGCCTAAGCCTAAGCAAAAGCCTAAGCCTAAGGCACGCCCTCAAGCACGCACGTGCACGCGCACAGGCACGCGCACACGGGCACGCTCGCACGAACCCGAACCTAAATCCTGAGCTCAAGCCTATTAGCCTAAGCCTATTGTGTGTGATCGCGTTGTTAGTATTTTACGGTTAAGCACTGAGCGTCAACGCATTTAAATATTATGGTGTGTTTCTCTCGGTTCACTGGTTCGATGGTTCACTGGTTCACTGAGCTTAGGTTTTCCGTCCTGCCTCGCCTCTGCTGCCACGCGGCGGGGCTCGGGGGAGAGCAGGTAGTTGGAAGCAGTCACTTAGAATTCAATCGCCCTCCATTGTAGGTGACGTACAAGCGACAAGCGCGGATGGATGGATGTCGATTATGGAGCTCCGGTATGAGCTCAACCACCACGTCGGTATTCATGGAAACGGTGCGCTCCTACACGCGCTCAAGATCGTCCTCGCCAGGGACCCGTCCGGCAGCACTATCTTGCAGGTTCCCCTCCCCCTCCCCCACCCCTTCCGTCGAGCACTAGCAACGGTCTCTTCAGACCTTCTACCCGGTCGTATGCTCCCCTCGCAGTGCTCTACCTGCGTGGGGGGAGCCGAGCTTTTGCCTGCGTCGAAGGAGCCGCTGCGGTTAGGAGCTGACGGTTCCATCGCTTTGGGAGAGGTCAGCGTCGGCATCCGGTGCCCTCACGGTGCTGGTCTCCAAAGACCTCCGCTGGGCGCTGGAGATATGCAAATATCGGCGAAGAAAGACGAGGTGATGGAGTACCTAAAGGCGACCTACAAGCACGAGTTCGCCGAGGTCGTGGAGCGCGTGCAAACCGGCGACTGCGCTTCGGCGCATTGCCCGCTTGGAAAGTAGCTCCGACCTTTACACGGGTGCGCAATGTTAACCTGTTTGCAAACCGCAGTTTCACCAGTATAGGAGGGCCAAATGCGGTCGCCGGAGCCCGACCAGCTGCTAAAGGGGCTGGTGTGCTTCACCAACGCCATCCGAGCAGTCAACAGAAATAATCAAAAAATGCGACGTGAGCCAAAATCAGCCCACACGTTTGTGCATATACCTTTAAGGAATTTCAGCTGGGGCGGGCCGCCCTCTACCACGCTGACGGGGTTCTCATGAAAGGGCTGGCAGCCAGCTGCCTGAGCGACGCCAAGCCTTAGAGTCGATGGGCTTAGTGACGATCGAGCCCTCGACGGGGACCTACCTTCCCTTCCCTCGCTGTATTTTGTTCCACAGTAAGTTAATGAAAACGCGTAAACGGGTTATTGTAGTGGTTCCGTGCCAAAGCGCCAAAGCAGCTTCTTAAGCCTAAAGCTAACACTGCTAAGCGTAACCCTAGTGTAGGCAAAACCTAGAATCTCCTTCAGGTGTAATGGCGACCGTCTGCGGTCGAAGCTGAGCCACCCTGTGTCATGTCGGATGCAAGCGTCATGTTGTTGTTGTTGTTGTTGTTGTTGTTGTTGTTGCTTGTTTTTGTTGCACAAAAGCCCATGCTTGTGCACGACATGTTGATGCATGCTTGCGCATTGATTGAATGCATGCTGCTGCACGCATTGATCCGCATGCAAACATTTTGCCATGGTTGCTGGCGCTGTTGCCGCGCCATTGCTGGCATGCTAATAATCGGACATTCCCCATCCATGTTTTCAACAGTCTAGGGTGGCGGTGCAACAGTTTTAGTGCGTGCGCTTTCGTTTCATTTTTATCATCAGGCGCTTCTTCCTCCAACGGCGACCATACCTGTAACTGGGGTGGGGTTTGGGGCTGTTTCCCTCCCCCCCAGGTGCTAGGTTTGACCCTACCCACACCCTCCCCAACCCCTCCCCCCAGGTCTTCCTGAACCCCCACCCACCCCCCCCCCCCCAGAATTTTCAAAAACTTTCTACTACTTACTTTAATGAAAAATAAATGTGTTTTGTACAGTGTTTTTGAGCAAAAATTCTAGGAAAAAAGTACCAATATTGCATTATATACAGTGTATTTTGATGAAAAAGTACCTATTTTCGGGTTTTTACAGTGTATTTTTGACTAAAATTGACCAAAATTGCCTAAATTTTCCTTCCCAGACCCCCCCCTCCTCCAGATTTCCACCCCCCCCAACCCCCCCAAAAGTGCTCGAACCCTCCCCCCCAAGGTCCAATTCCCGGTTACAGGTATGCCGGCGACTGGCGCTTCTTTGGCTTAGAGTGGATAAGGATAAGGAAGGCTCAGGATAAGGAATAAAGGAAACTAAAAAAAAACCCCAATGGACCCGCCTGGGGTTAAAGGACCCGCGTGAGGTCAAGGGACCCGCCAAAAATATAGGGACCCGCGAAATACATTAGCGCCCACCTTTAATTTTAATTTTCAGTTTAAATCTTTATCTTTCGTGTGGGTTAATGTTTATGTAGGTAACAACTAGGTAGTTTGAGCTGGTCACTGCTGACGAGGCCCTGCCAGCTCAGGTGTCCAGTGATAAGGGCCGAAACACCTAATTTTACTTTTATTTAATTTTACTCTTTTGTTTATTTTACAATTTATGCAATTTTGTTCTGTCTCTGTTCACTGGCGGATCCAGGGGTGGGGGAAAGGGGGAATTCCCCCTCCCGAAATCGGAAATCTAGGGGGGAAAAGGGGGAAAGGGATAGGCGGTGGGAGAAGAAACGCGCCTAGTTTTCGGTATAAAATTGCTTGTAGGTGGTCGAAAACAGCAAAATTTTTGCCTGCGGCGCCGTTTATATTCGTTAATCATCGAAAATGGACCAATTAGGTGTCCAAACCACTGCCAAAATGGCCCAACATCCAAAAAGTTCAACAGGGTCCTCCCTTCTGCAAAATTCCTCCCCCCTCCGAAATTTTTTCTGGATCCACCAGTGTCTCTGTTCTGTCTTTTGTCTTGAGACGTTCAGGCGCAAGGAGAACGGTGCAGCCTACAATCAGCCGACTGCTATTATCATCGACGAACTACGATCAAATCGATTTCACGCGGCTTTGATTTATTTTATTATTGATCTATTCATTTTAATTATTGTATCCATACATGTAGCCGGGTTTTTTAAAGTGGGGGGAGGGTCGGAGACCATTCTGGGGGGGGGGTAAGCAGATTTGAAGAGGGAGGGGGTGTCAGAGGCTAAAACAGTGTACCTAAATAGTGTCTAAATAGGCACTTTTTGGTCAAAAATCGGTTAACATATAAGCTATATATAGCGTTATTTAGCTTTTTTAGGGTCAAAAAACACTAAAAAAGGCGAAAAATACACTACTTTTTACAGTTGTAGACAAGTTGGAAAACTTTTGAAAAATTCTGGGGGGGGGTTGGGGAGGGGTAACTTTTAACCTGGGGTGGTAACCCCCAACCCCCCCCCCCCAGTTACATGTATGTATGTATGTATTTGCATATTATTCGCATTGTTCTAATAATGGACATCGGAGCTGGCCAAATTGTAAAATCGGGTCTATTCCACATCTAGACGTAACTTTTTCCGTTACAGCGAACCTCTGCGATGAACCGTTGAAGCGCCTATAGCTAACAAACTTTTTCCCCCAAATTGCCAAAATTTTAATTGCTAATATCTCATTATATGGTGCAAACTTTCAGCATCGCGCAAGCGTTCTAGACTCCCCTTGTAAAACTGTTCATGATATTCAAAAAAGATTACTAGAGTCTTGGTGGAAACTGGCCAAGAAAACGACCATGTCCAAAAAAAACGGATGAAGTCGACAATATCTCGAGATCGGTCAGACACAAAGACAAATGCTTTGACACGCGAAATTGCCATCTTGGGCCGCCAGCACAGGCCAAGTTTCATCCCCCTTGATTGGGGCGTTAGCGAGTGGCAGTCCAAAAAGTGAGTGCAGAACATGAAAATAGATCACTTTTTCGGAAGATTTTCTGGAGTTTACCATTAACGCGCGAGAATACGAAAACGCGCATGGCTCTTTCGATTCCCTGAGAAGAATACGCTTCTAGGGAAATTTACGCCATAACGCGCCGAAATCCGTTCAGGCAATCAAAAGCTAGAGGCGATCGAAGTTTGAGAAATCCGCACTGAGAAAGTGGTCACATATTAGGGGTCAGATGCTGACGCGCTGACCCTAATAAATAGCGTTATTTAGCTCTTTTAGGGTAAAAAACACTGAAAAAGACGAAAAACGCTACTTTTTACAGTTGTAGACAAGTTGGAAAACTTTCGAAAAATTCTGGGGGTAGGGTTGGGGGGGGGGCAGCGGAGGGGTAACTTTTGACCTGGGGGGGGGCAACCCCCCAGTTACATGTATGGGCAACAGTAGAAAGGGGGCCGCCACTTACTCACTAAGCCTAAGCAAAAGCCTAAACCTAAAATTCAAAGTGGCTGTCCCCTTTCCACATAAGCTGCCAATGGCGCTGGGCTCATAGGTAGCCTTTGCTGAGGTCAATCGTGCGTGGCGAGCAGAAGCACAGCATCGATCAGAATTCGGTTTCGGACGTCTGCGTGCCTTCTGTTTCTGTAGCTCGCGGCCTTGCAGCGATCGCAGCGCAGCGACGACAGGTAGATCGTTTGAGCACGTCCTTCACTGCTGCCCGGGTCGCGGCCGAAGTCGCCATCAGCACGTAGGGGTTCACGCAGGTGAACAGCGCTTGCGCCAACTCCACTCTGCGAAAACGCTCGCAACACTCCTACTACTGTACTACTTGGTATTGGTTATTGATGACGTGCAGATCTAGGTCCGTATGTACCTCTACATACGTAGGGTGTACAATTGCGAGCACTTGCAGTGTTTGCGCCCCTAATATCCAGTGGGGACTCCGCGAGGTGGTGGCCATGAGGACGCCCCAACTGCAGACTGTGAGGAGCGCGAGCGAGGCGACAATGACGGCCCCGCAAGCGGCCAGCTTCAGTTCCGCACTCGAGACGGCTGATGACGTCATTGGCTGCCGCTTCCGACGCCACACGAGCGCCGCGACCCCGGAGGCGTACCAGAGACAGCACAACGCCACCAACACCGACGTCATGAGAATCAAGACGTAGTAGAGCCGCTCCTGAACCAAGAGCCAGTGGGAGCTTTTGCGCAACGCACTTGCATGTTCCTACTGTATA